>APFE030890488.1:90128-128296 GCA_000404065.3 Pinus taeda | reverse complement strand
TCCCAGGGTCCGACAAGAAGTCTCCTCTACTTTGACAAGTTTCACTCACTTCCCAATGAAACCAAAAGGTATGTGATCTCTCCTCTCAAGTTTAACTAGGAAGTCCCAATTCCATTGGCATTTACCCTCAAAATGTTCAGCTTCTAACCTCTCTAGCAACTAACCCAATGCCTTAATTTATAGTGCAATGGAGGGAAGCTACTAGGTCCTCGTTCAAAGGGATAAAGCCCTCCTTCAAAGGGATAGCTCCTCCTATCAAGGGATTAGCTCCTTCTCTTTTGGGATGCATGAACCACTTTGGAGCGAAAAATCCACGTCAAAATCCTTCTAGAAACATCGAGAATTAACCCAAAAGTGAGTTTTTTGGGATAAACTTGCGCCTTTTTGAATTTCACAGGGGTACGCACCCACCCCTTTACAGACAGAGCGTGCAGGTATGCAGGTATTATGAACAAAATGGTGCGGGTCCATAGGTAAAAGTAGGAGAAAGTGCGGAACCAGAGTAATATTGATTTTCAAAGTCTTTCTCTCTTTTGCAAAGCTTGACATGAAGATTTAAGGTCTGAGACTTGCTTAGGAGGCTATTATTGGTGATGATAGACCCATACTGACTGTAAATAATCATGGTGACGATATTTTTGTGTAGCACCTTCCTTTACTGTCATAATGTAATGGAATTCATGTACTAAAGTCAAATCCTAAACTAATTGCAGAAAATGAAATGTTTGAAATGGAACCTTAACCTATTGCAAGAAAGGAAGTATAAGGGAAGAGACGGAAATTCAATGCTAAATCACACCATTTCCTAATTAACTGCCAAAAAACTATGCTTTGCAATAATACTAAATTATCATGAACCAAATGCTACTATCTAAGCATGGAAGTAAGAAGCATCAAACATCACTAATGTGCAAGTAAAGGGACTAAATAAATCTGTTTTTGTCTTTTTTCCTTTCCATGCAAAATCAAATATGCAAACTAATTTCCTTTGGTGATGTGCCAGGTGAATTAAGGATGTTGGAGGTTGGATGGAAAGATTAGGATATGGTTGGATGGTGTGGGATACCCTTGGGAGGATTTTGGTGACTTCCTAGAGGTTCTCCCTCTATTCAGACTCAAAACAGACCATTTTAGGAAAACCTACAAGACGTACTAGAAACATACAGGATACAATGAACCTGCAAGATACAACTAAGAGAAAAATGTAAGGATTTGGAGGTGATTCGAGGCCTAGGAAAGGTGTTTGATTTGTGGAATGGAATGGGAAAATTCCTAGGATCACTCAAAACTCAAAACCAAAGTTGGGAGATGGATGGATTTGCTAAAAATCTTGGAGAAGTTTCCTTGTGAAATGATGAAATTGGCGAGGGTTTAATGACCAAGAAAAGCAAATCCAAATTGGATGGGAGCAATTTTGTTATTTACTAGGATGTCTTAGGTCCCTATTCCAATTGGAATCACTCAAAAATACCTATGTTAACCCATGCAAAAATAAAAAAATAAAAATAAAAATAAAAACATTACTAGTCGAAAATCTAGAAATTTCAGAACTAGTGAGCTAGTAAATCTAATAAATGTCTAACCAAATCAAGTGAAAATGAAATGGGGTATTTTTTTTTTTATGAACTAGAATATTGTTTTAATCTAATGCAAGTGGAATCAATTTGATTGAAGTTCGTTGGAATTCTCTAAAAAATAGCTGAAATTTACTGTTCTTTGCTAAAAAAGAGGTCCATCAATCTAGATTTGGGAATAAGAAGACTAATCCAAGCAACTCAATGATTATTATGAACTTCCAAAAATTTTCCAAGGATGAAATAATGCTTGTGATCCTACAAAAGAACTTACATCAACCCTTTAACTCAATCCTACAACAAGAAATAATTAATATTAAATGCAGAAATAGAAAGAAATAAAAATTAGAGACGCATGTGAACAAGCAATGAAAAGAAGGAAAGAAAATGATACAAAATGGGTCTGAGGTTTCCGGGATGGCCAAACCCAAGGAAACTCAGAGACCTACGGAGTAGAACAAGATTTAGAAGTTGAACATGACACCTATCTTCATTATTTTGATCAATACAGTTACATCCTTGCAAGAAAATACAATGGAGCTGCAAAAATACAAGCTCTCTCCACAATAACACTGATGAAAATCTCCCCCTAGAGGAAAATTCGACTTGGTACTTATACAAAATGATTAGGAATCATTCCCCATGAATGGAGGAATCATTCCCCACTAAAATCCCTTGATTAGTGGATCTAATCCCCAATAGTAGGAATTTGCATTAAATGGCAGGGAACACATTCCTAGATTTTCTCAATCATTCACTAGAGGAAAATTCGACTTGGTACTTATACAAAATGATTAAGAATAATTCCCCATGGATGGAGGAATCTTTCCCCACCGAAATCCCTTGATAAATGGGTCTGCTCCCTTGATTAGTGGAACACATTCCTAGATTTTCTCAATCATTGGAGTTCCACAATTTGTGTCATAATTCCATAATATCTTGTTGGCTTATTATTTATTATTGATGCTCCAGTAGTAGGAACAAGTCCCTAAATTATCTCCTCCTCCAAATCTTCATAATCTGCCCAAAATTCTCATAATATTCCACAAAAAATCAATAATATTAGGCACAAATATTCAATTATTCATAAACCTTCCTAATGAATATATTAAAGTTAAAAATAAATTATCTAATGCAAAAAGAGAGGTTAAATGTGCTGAATGATGATCATAGGCCTTAATTTATGTTTTAAATTAGAGGCATGAGCCTTAATTTATGTCTAATTTTGAGGCCCATTAATGTCACAATAAAGAGTATGTGTATGCTTAACGACTACACGCAGTGTCGCACAACACCATGGCAAGTCCATGGATTGCATGTCACGCACTTACACTCACATATGTTTTGTGGACACATGTAAAATTGGAGTGTGTTTGTCTTCGTTGTTATATATTTAATGTTTGTTGGTTCACACAGCTATGTTGTTCGTGAACCGTGCCTTCACCAACATTGGTCGACCAATGCGTCGGTGGCTGCATTGGAAGTATCACTTCATGTGAGTAGACTCATGCATCGTTAGCTTAGGAGTAGGAGAGGTGTTTTCTTGCATGCATGTTTTCTTACTCGCTTTGCATGTTTGTTTGTTTTCTTGCTTGTTTGCTTACTTTATTTTCTTACGCATCTACTTCTACTTTTTCTTTGTTTTGTGTTTATTTTCTTGTTTCTATTCGTAGGTTAGTTTAGCATGAAACCAAGTGCAAATCTTGAAACAAGTTGGATAAAGTACAAGAAGACTTGTACAATTATCAATACTTGGTTATCTATCACCCTACCTCTACATGAATAACTTGTTATCTTCAGTCCATGTTACGTCGATGGAAAATACGTACTTTTTGAGGTGAACCTTAGTGAAAACACAACGCTTGTGTGCTAACTAGTGTCACCTACTCTAGTCAGTTGTTTTTGGTTTAACCCTTGTTAGCTCAGTCAAGTAGAGTAAGGTGAGGAGGAAACCTTAACATGCATGTTAGAGGTATATATAAAATACTTCTCTGAAGGAACAACCTCTTCTGCTCTCAATAAGTCGGGATTGTTGACAGGGATAATCCTCTCTACGGGTAGAGATGATCCATCTAGCCCAATGAGTGGGTGTTGGGCATGGAATCCCCCCCACAGTAGGTTTTCGGGGCTCAAAGCCCAAGTTTGGTTAAGTATATTGTAAGACTCCATGTATTACGAGCGCGGAGCATGAAGTCTAGGTTGATTCATAGGGTTGTCCACCCTAAAATATTGTAAGTTAATGTAAAATTGTGTCGGCCTACCCGTGGTCTGCGGACCATGGGATTGTATAAATAGAGCGAGGCTCTAAGTGTAAAGATAGTGAAGGATAAAGAGAATAGCAAAGGCATGGTTCGAGATTAGAGTTGGATCTGAAGTGTATTGGGCCATAGTATTAGTAAGAGGCTCTACAGCTGAGTGCGCAGAGACCTAGTAGAGTCCACAGATGAGTGTGTGGACCCTTGTAGCTGAGTGCGCAGGGCAGGATCGAGTATGTAATTGGGATTGAAAGCTAATAAAGAGAAGTTTACTCTATGCATCTATTCTTGAATCAGTATTTTGTGGTTATTCATTACTTTTACTCTGTCTATTTAATGCACGCAATTGAATAAATACTTGTATGAATTCTTATATATGAAAATAATCTAAGCAATCATCTAATAGTGCATAATTAAGGAAGACTTGGGTAAATAACACGGGTCCCACTGCGGCTAGAAATGCACAAAAACGGTATTGCAGGGTGTAGGGTGCCCGCTGGTGCGCATAGCACAGTAAGTGCAAAGGTTGGACCGCTTACCAATTCCATCGTATTTGACATTCCCAGGGTACGGAAACCTAGTTCTAGCACCCTCCCATACTGCTTCGAGTGAGACCTCAATTTGTGCTCCACGGACTATTTCTGAAAGGGCCAGTAATATCGGGTTTTGCTTGGCTAAATCATTTCTGAACCTGGGTCAGACCCCACTAAGCCAACAGTGGGTCTAGAAATTGAATTGATAATCAACTAGACATCCTCTTAGATTTTAATTGAAAAATAGAATGAGAGAGATGACCTACCTCACTCTAATGTTATTCCAATTTCCTTTGTTGAGATCCTTAAACCGCTTGTGTCACAAAATTGTTCCTACTTCTTTCAGTTCTTATGTACCTGCAGAAGTGATCAAGAGACAACAAAGCATGCCAAAACCAATAGAAAATCCAATAATAACCTACTTAGTTGATCAGGGAATGCCAAGCTAATACATACATGAACATATATATTTTGTGAAGATGTTGAAACGCTCTCCTTGAGTGGTAATCCAAGTCCAAGCCAAGAAAGTCTCCAAACACTCCTTCTCCAAGTCTAATGAATAGCCTCTAAGAACAAGCTCAGCATAGGGGTGCAAATGGACATAGACCAACCATTTGGGAATGTGAGAGGAGGAATTTATAGGCTTAAGACTCCTCCAAAGATATGATTAGGCCCACATCTCAAGGAGGTAGATCATAGGGATGAGACCAAGAGGTCAAATTAGGAGGATTCGACCTCATCTATGCGAAACCACCTCCAACTCACCGCTCTAGAAGCTTCTAGATCACGAAGCTTCTCATCTTCTTTGGGAAAACTTCTTGAAGCATAAAAACTGATGGCTTGTAGACTTGAATGTAAAAATACACAAGGTATTCGTAATAATAATTTATTATATATAAAAATGTACAAGTGATGTCAAATGTTACAATGAGGACCCACATATATACCTAAGTAGGTGTCCTTTCGTGATCAGGCATGTCTTTTAAACATGCCTTTTCACTTAACTAATTCTTCTTAACATAATCATTACTTGATTACTTAGTATTTATATTATTTATATTTATTTATTTTGTTATGAATTGTATTCATAACATAGCCCCTTGCTTCGGAAGCTTTGTCCTCAAAGCTTATTATCGGTAGTTTCCTTCAGTTTGCATTTGTCATCTCAGCATATGTAAAGTCGTCATCACTGGTGGCTCAACGTCTATAATTCGCTAGTAACTCAATTTTGAGTCCAGGGTTGTCTTCTTTTTTTCTTTTTTTTAATATCTCTATTTTTTTTTTTTAATAACTCTAATTTATTTGTTTTTTTAACTCTCCTTTTTTTTTAAATAACTCTAATTTTTTTTTTTTAATAATAATGATGTTGTTTTTTTTCTAATCCTTTTTTATAATAATTTTTTTTAAATAATAATAATTTTTTTTAAATAATAATTTTTTTATTTATTATTATATATTTTTTTAATATTTTTTAAAATTTTTTTTTTTAGTTTTAATTAAATGATTAGGTTATAAGTTAGACTATTTGATTGTTAACCTGTTCTTATAACTTGCTTATGAAACAATATCTACCCATCTGCACTGTTGTATGTCCTTATCTATCACAACACTTATCACGATGATCATTCCTTGACTTTTCCCAGTTGACGACGTATCCTTTGAAACGTATATAGCTCATGTTACATCATTGAAATTTGGAGTCGTTGCTTGGGTCACAACTTCTTATGGAACGACGTATCGGTTTGATGTCGACAAAATGGGTCACGTCTGTTTGAAGGGTTGCAGTAGTGGTATGCATAAGTTGGGGTAGAGATTTCCAACAGCAACACGATAGAAACGATTTTCGGTCCTTGGTCACAACGGTTGAACTTGATACAAGCCACAGCTACACCCGATGCCAGCCATGACTGCATCCGCTTAACAATAGCATAGTCTGTCATCACCTGTGATGGCCCTTCCATGCCCTAAGCCACACCCTTACAGCGAGCCTTTCCCAATGGTCGGCTACTCCACGCACAACTTGCAGACATCACAGCGATTTGTTTGGAATATGTGAATTTGACTTCGGCTGTATGCATTATAATATTGACAACATCGGCCACATCCAAGTGCAACTTAGTGACTGAATCCCCTCTGATAAAATCTTCCCTAGTGCCATACACTATGTAAGTTTTGGGACCTAAATCAGGTTTCAAGGAGTGCTTTGGAAGCTTTGTGGTGGGATTTAGAATCCCAGATTTAGGATGGGTGTACTCCTTAAAAGGTAAGGCACTGATAAATTCAACACCATGTCTTGGTAGACCCTCTTCGAATGAATTTTCTAGAGGCCACTCCTTCAACTTATACAACTGGGGTCAACCATCATGATGGTATATTCCCCTTACATAATATGCAAAAAATTGGTGAATATTGATCTCAATCCACTTCCAATCCATGCAATCAAGGACTTCCACTTCTAGCTCCTTCGGAAGGGATTTTTTATTATGCTTTGAATTATTGGCTCTGGTATTCCTGAAAGCCCACCACATGACCATTAGATCCCAACTCAATCCAGTATTATCTAAAACATTTCTGACAATCACTGACTCACCTCTTCTCCATTGTTTATGAAAATGTTCAAGAGTCCCAGTCTCGACATCTTGAATAATTGGACAATACAAATAGTTGTCGCTACCATCCTTCCTATTAGCAACTTTTCTTAGCTTATCACAATGCTCAAAATTAGGCTTGAAGCATAGAGAACATGGTTGTGAATCTCTTGATGCCATTGGAAACTCACAATCCCTAGAAACTCTGTGATATTTTCTCTATGTTTGCAACCCAATTTTTCCCAAATCTGGTGCACTTTAATTCTACCAATTTCTTTGCACAATGAGGACATGGGATTGAATGATCGGCATTAACTTTAAGTTTAGCCAATGATAGTACATAATCAAGCTGATCTGTCATTTTAGAACTCTCATAAACTATCCTCTTTATTGAATCACTTTGAGGCATTCGTTTCCCTTCCCTTAGCTCACGACCGCAAGAAAGACAAAGGTCATACTCAAAATCATCACAATTTCTATGGAAACTTATGATAGAAGTGTGGCAGTTGTCACAAAAATGACATTCTACTAACTTCACATTAGACACTCGAATCTTCAGGTCTTCTGCGGGTTTTTTCTTAATTTTGGACTCCACCTCAAGTTCCAACATTTTCTCATCGTGAATCTTGGTGATGACAGAGAGGCCACTTCAAATCACATTCTTGCAAAAATGAACCCTATCATCTACGCTTAATTCCTTCACTTTAACCTAGGGATTTTTCCATAAAAAACATTTGCAATTACAAGTTCCTCGCAACTTTTGCATGTTGAACAGTTGACCACAGTGCCTTTGTCATTTTTTTTTTATTGATGGCAATTCGTACAATCACTTCTATTTGATGGTGCTTGCATTTCACTATCCTCAGCCTAAAATTCCTCTGGTGTTTGAATTTTTGGATCCTCACTATCAGTTTTCTCCTTTATAATCTCCTCATCAAGAACATGTTCTTCGTGTTCCTCTTTAACTGGCATCATAAAATCTCCCAAGGTTAAAAACTGTGAACTTTTCACCCTAGGCTTTTCCTTCTCCTCTTTGATTTTAGGTTTCCATCCATTCTTCTTTGGAGAAACCTTGTCTACCTTATCTTCCTTATTATCTTCAAAAATATCTTCCTCATTATCGATTTCTTTTCAACATGCTTTAACTTCTGCAAATGATTTTTCTAAACGTTGAAATGCTTCTTGAATTTTACAAAACTGCTCAATGCATTCAGGACATGAACATAATGGTACATTATGTGGCAAACAATGTTCAAAGACCCGCATGATTATATTGTGTGCCATGGCTCTGATACCACTGAAGCATAAAAACTGATAGCTTGTTGAATTTAATGTTAAAATAGAGAAGAGGTATTTGTAATAATAATTTATTATATATAAAGATGTACAAGTGATGTCAAATGTTACAATGAGGACCTAAATATATACCTAAGCAGGTGTCATTTCGTGACTGGGAATGTCTTTTAGACATGCCTTTTCACTTAACTAATGCTTCTTAACATAATCATTACTTGATTACTTAGTATTTATATTATTTATATTTATTTATTTTGTTATAAATTATATTCATAACACTTCCTTTTTGAGACCATCACGAGTATGCAAGGGAACAATGCGACGCCATCGTTGGCCTAACATGGTGCAACAAGTGATCATCGCGGTTTTGAGCTTCATAAGGGTGATGACCCTCATTTTAGGGTTTTAAGAGCTATTTCTTCAAGGAAAGCTCCAAAGATCTTCCAAGAAAAGTTAAAGGAGGGATCTGAGATGTATACATGGATGAGTATACTGTATAACGATCATGTTTCGGGCACTTTAGGGTATGTCACAGGGAAGTGTAGGAGGCGTGACAAAATATTGTGTGACAAATGCCCACTAAAGCATGAAGGCAGAACGAGGAGTGATCGCTGAGATGATTTATGAGATTTTGGCAAGGACGAGGACACACACTGTTACGAGACCTATAAATCAAGGACACATATACATATCTTAGATCAAGACATGAGTCCACGGCATGGATGCAACCATCCAGATGATGAATACTATATGAAAAGATCCATGCTATGGGTGTAACCATCCAAATAACAAGGATCATCATAGATATAACTTCTCATGGTATGGTCACAACCTTCCATATAGTAGACACATGTGTACAATCATGAATGACATATAACTCTGTGCAGCCTGAGTCATAACAGACAAGACTCAGGGTCTTGCACTCCATCCCGACCCAATCAATGTACAAATCATAACATGCGAATAAATATGTTGAAGTCGAACATGCTAGAAAACCACCTGATTACTGGCCAATGATGTGGACCATTAACAGGTACAAGAGAAACCACCAATAATGACAATGGCTCTCAAGGTACAACAATACAATCCATGAATGCGATAATGAAGCTGAGGTTGAACACTCATGGAATCACCCGACCAAAAGTCAATGATGAATACCTATCGTTTGATGCGAAGAACTGAAAATTAGGGCATGCCAACCCTAAGGTATTGAAAGGGAGTTCCTAAGTCATCTTCTTGGATAATGAGCTGAAGTCAACAAGAAGTGACCCGTAAAAGGAGGGAAATGATGAATCCCCCATCATCGACACAAAACAAGGAATAAAGTGGAATAATATTCAGGACTATAGCAATGACTCAAACAATGTATAAGTAAATAACTGCAAATTGGACTTCTCTTGAACATATTGGCGACACAACTCTGGAGTGTGGCAGTGTCTAACTCAACATAGGACTAAAGGTCATGATGAAAACATGGAATAGTCAAATGAGAGGCAAAATGGATCACCCAAACCCGGGAGGACAAGTTACTGAGTGAGGATATCCAAAACCCGACACAAGAGCAAAAGAGTGTCATGTTCAAGAGCGACATGTTGCATATACAAAGGATGTATCATCTTCATTTTTCCCCGCTATTTCTAGCGAGTACCCCAATTACTTTTATCACAAGCTTGAAGGGGATAGCATATCATTGTCATGTAAGTTCATTCTTCAAATGAATCCATCCTAGTAATTTTTACGAGCCCTAGGAAGGAGAAGAGTGATCTCATCATGGTGACGAGTATTTCATTGTAAAGTTTTAACAAGCTCGATGTAAGAATAGCTCGGTATTCTTTTCACATTTAGAGAGTTTGAAAAAGAAATGGAAAAGAAAACGCCATCATGTCCCTTTTCATAATTTGTCCCTTGAACCTAAAAAGGTAGAAAACAATATCCGAGGAAACCTCTTGACCATGTCAACCAAGGTGTACCTTTTTCGTAAATAGTCAATCTCAGCCCGAAAAAGGGGTAAACGTATACTAAAGTGACGTCGATTTATTTAATTTAACAAGTTCAAAATGACAAGTACTCGGCAATCTTTTTTGTTTTCGAGAGTCAGAAAAGGGCTGAAAGATTACTCTAGGGCAGTTCCTTTTTCATTTGTTTAATGAGTCCGAAAAAAAGATAAAATAAAACTCCTAGAATCAGTCAATAATGATCACTATTCACATTCAAGGCACCTGTAACTGTACCAGAAACATACCCATCACTAATATCGAGAGAAAATATTAAAATACTGCGAAAAATATTGACAAAATGACTTTAAAAACTCATAAATAGGTAAAAGTAATTTCATTTTTTACCATTTTACCAAATTCAGCTCTGAAATTGTTTTTTGTGCCCTAATTCTCTTGATTTTCCAATGGCTATTGCGAAAGATCTAGGGTACTGTTTCATGAACCCTCTATAACAAATAAGAGCCTCATCCCTGATCTTCCATTTTATTACTTTCTTATGCATTTTAAATGGTGTTTTTTATTCTATAAAGGAGGATTTTAAAAATTTAGGGCGATAGCGACCATCGTGAGTATGGTCATCGAACCCGCAATGGTCGTGCTTGAGCCTAAAGTCTCGCATGATGCCATCACACTGTTTGTAAAAATAGGCATGATGGCATCGAGGGCGGCTTTTAATGAAATAAACTCTCTTTTAAGCAAAAAAATATGATTTTGATCCATGAAAAAGGCATTAATAAGTGTTTAAATATTGTTTGGCAGGAGAATATGGTCTTGGAGTGGAAATAAAGAGGCCACGAGGCCGAAGAATTTCAAGCAACTTAAGATCTTGAATGCATAAACGCTTTGAGAAATTACGGGCTGTTAAAATTCTTCGGGACCACAGGCTTGAGGGCTCATATGGAGTTGTTTCCCTATCTGATCAGTCTCTGGGATGTAGATCAAGAGATCTCCATCATAAAAGGCCAGGAACTAGAACTGGAGGATATGGATATTTACTTCATAATAGGATTGTCCCAACAGGAGGAAGTAGTTCAACTCTTTAGATATCACCAAGGAGGTGAGAGTACAAGGGGTTTAGTTCAGAGGTATTTTCCTAGTGCTGAAATAACCAATGGAGGTAGGGTGAATAGTGTCACAATCACCAACAACCTCATCCTGAGAACGGTTTTGTTCACTATGGCACATGTATTCGGCACGCAAGCCTTACATGAGGCTTCAAAATCCAAAATCCAATATGCTATCGCATGCTTGACCCCCACTGTCTTCAACTGGTGTGGAGACATTTTGACAAACATGAAACATCAATTGACCAAGGGGAAGCATGGACACCTGAAGAAATTTGGGTTTGGTTCTATACTAGTGACCTTCTTTTTGGAGTGAGTGCCCCTATTCTAGTATCAGTGGGTAGAGGTACTAGATCCTGCCCCCTGATATTTGAGACTCATGAGATGGAACCAGCTCATGCTTCGAGGAGGCACAAGTCAACATATGCATTATCCACCATAGTTTTTCACTTGGCTAGAATGTTAACTACTTGGGGTAGATGAATACGCTTACACTTGCATAGACTTTAGGTGGGATCTAGATCTACCTCTACCAGTAGGCGAACGGTGGACCGATACAGGTAAAAACTTGTTTTTCGGATTTTTTCAAGTTTTTTGGATTTTTTCAAGTTTTATGATTTTTTGTAAAAGTGTAAATTGAAAGTCCACTTATAATAAATGTGTAGATGTGGGACCAGAGAGACCAGAAGGCATGTCACCAATAGCATGGCGAGTTGCTCATTCGATAGTGGGTGTGGACTACGAAGAATGGGCTGACCCCTTAGCCCAGATGGAGCGCAATCTGGAGGCAATAACTTGAGGAGGTCCAGATTATCTCACTGTCGATGATGCTCCACTGCGTTGGTAGAGACATACTATTGGAGTCTTTGTGAGACTGCATCGGCTGCTAGGCTGAGTGATCAAGGCAGCCTTGTGCTATCATGAGCACCGTGCAGTTTGATAGTTTATCTAGGTCTTTTACACATTTTGTAGGATTTGAAAGCCAAGTGCCTTACAACACTCTATTTTTTGACATTTTGATGTAAACACTTAGGCAGATGCAATATATATATATATATATATATATATATATATGCATGTTTTATTTCTACTTATGTGTTCGTAACATGATTCAGTTTTATAAATGTCGCAAATGCCTATCAAGAACAAAATTTGCTAATGCGTCAGTTAATGTATTTAAATTACGTGGAATATGTTGATATGTAATTTCATCAAAATTTATTTCCAGCAATCTAACACGTAGATACATACGCAATATTTGTGGATTTCTCACTGAGTAATGATTGTTTAATTGTAACACAACGAACTGTGAATCCAACTTGACAACTAAATCCTTAATGCCAAGGGCAACTGCTTCTGAAAGAATTCAATAACTGCACTATATTTAGCAATATTATTGGTTGTTCGACCAAGGTAGATACCTTGTAAGTTAATCAGCTCGCCATTAGGGTCATAGAGTACCCATGCTGCGGAAGAGAGGTTTTGTGTGCTACGAAAAGCACCATTAGTAAAACCAACATAATGGCTTGACGAAATATGAAAACCGAGAGGAACACAGGGTAAGCAGAAAAACACATGTCTGCAAAGCAAACAAACACACCAAAAACTAAAAACACACCCTAATGTACAAAATTATTACATGAATTTCATGCATAATACCTTTTGAGATACAACCCATTACGAGGTTGTGACAATGCATTTCCCTCATAATCACATAGCTCATAGGCACCTTTTTGTAAGACATGTTTGATGATGTAGAGCCCATGCCACATGGGTTCGAACTTGCCTACCCCAATTTATCATTGGCTTGACTGAAAAGAAGGACCAAGTCGCCTTCAATAAAAGTGCGAGGAGAAACACTTTGGTCAAAATGAGCTTTGACTAGCTTCTTTTGAGTTTCGATGACCATCACAGCAATACGATGAGTCTCGTCAAGTCTCTCAAGATAGAGTAGCCTCTCCTCCTTAGGCGAGGTATTCGAAAGAAGTTCAATAACTAGCTTAAGCGAAGGGATTTCGCATTCGATTGGAAGATTTGCCTCTAAACCGTACACCAACTGGAATGGAGTGAATCCAATGATTGTCTTAGCAGAAGTTCTGTAAGCCCAAAGAGCTGAGAATAACATTAAATGCCAATCCTTTCTGTGCTTCCAAATGGTATGCTAAACCATAGTAATCAAAACTTTATTGACTACTTTAACCTGGCCATTGGCCAGTGGATAATAAGGAGTTGAGCAATCATGCTGAAGGCCCAACTGAGCAATAAGCTCTGCCATCATGTGCTGACCAAAATGTGATCCATGGTCAATCAAGATAGCTTGAGGGAAACCAAAATGTGCTATGACATGGTTAAAAAGGAACTAAGTAGTAGCAATATCTTCAACATTGTATGTAGGAATCACCTCAACCCATAAAGTAAAATAGTCGACAACAATGATGATATAACCATGCCCCTCAGTCGAGCGAGGGTTACATGTCATGAAATCAATGCCCCATTTGGAAAATGGGCCAATAGTAATTACTGGGTGTAGGGGCGTGGGTGGGACCCGTTGATTGCAGTTGCAAATCTGGCATTTATGGCATTTTTAGACATCTAGAATGTAGTCTTTGAAGATAGAAGGCTAAAAATAACCTATGCGGAGGATCTTCTTAGTAGTGGCATATCCAAACATATGACCACCATAGGCACTAGAGTGGAAATCATTTAAGACCTGCTCGACCTCTTCAAGGGTGAGACATCTACGAAGAACAGAGTCCACACCGACCCGATACAATGTATCTATGAGGATCCGATAGGGTTGGGACCGATGTTGAATGCAATGTTGATCAGATCAGGACAACTAAGATCATAAAGTCTGGGTTTGGAGATAAATAATAATTTCTCCATATCATGGGCTGAGAGTCTTGATTAGAAACATAGTTTCATCGGGTATCTGCTCAGTAAAATTAGTTGGAGGGTTTGCAGATGGAAGAGCATAGATCAACTCTACAAAGACTAGTGATTTCTTTGATCTGGAAGCAACAAATTCTGAATCAAACTCCTATAGGATAATGATCCATTTGGAGTATTTACCCCTAGTAACTGAGGAGTTAGTATATATGTCATGGGGTTACAATCAAAAATCATAGTGGTTTTCATTAAAAGGATATAGTGTCAAAATATTTGGACGAAATGCACCATCGCCAATTCAAGCTTCTCAACATAAGCATATCGAGACTCAGTATCAAGAAGATTCTGGCTCAGATAATAAACCACGTGTTCGTTGTCATCGTCATCGTCCTAAACTAACACCATAGAAATATTGGTATCAGTTGAAGCCAAACACAGGAAGTAATCATGGAGATAATTGGGGGGATGCAGTAAAGGAGCACTAATTAGTGTGTTCTTTAAATCAGCGAAGGATTCCTAGGAAACTTCATCCCAAATAAAAGGGATCCCCTCCTTAAGTAAGCAAGTAAAACCCTTGGAAAGTTCAACATAATTAAGGACAAATCGACAAAGAAAATTAGCTTTCCCTTGCAGGCTCTGCAATTGCATTAATGATGTAGGGGGGATAAATTGACTATGGCCTCAACTTTCAAAGGATCAATCTTGATGCCTTCACGAGACAACACAAAATCTAAGAGCCAGCCAGACACGATGGAAAACAAGCACTTGTATGGATTGAGGTGGATATTGTAATGCTGACATTATAAAAAGATGGCTCTTAACTGATCCGAATGGTCACGATGTTTAGCTCATTGAGTTGGTAAGTTGTCGAGGTATGGTTGAACAATGTGTCAAATGTCATGAAATGTATAAGACATTACTCGTTGGAAGATAGTGCTAGAATTCTTCAAAACAAAGGGAAGAGTTTTGTAAGAGAAAGTATCCCAGGGATAGATAAAGGTCATTTTATGTTGATTGGCAAGTGAAATGTTAATATGGTTATAGCCAGAAAAACCATCCATGAAAGAAAAAAATATCACTCCAGTGCATTCGTTGACGATTTGGTCGATAAAGGGAGTAGGATAATTGTGCTTAGGACATGTGCGATTGATATCACAGTAATAAACACAAAGAATTATCATGCTCTACTTTTTTGAAATAGGGACGATATTGGATACCCAATCCTTCAATGGAATAGGATAAACGAAACCCACTTTCAAAATCTTCTCTACTTCTGCTTTGATAGCAATAGCCTTTCGAGGGTGCACTAGGAAAATTCATTGTCGAACATGCTTAGCACTAGGATAAGTCGGAATCTCATGCACCACTATGGCTGGATCGATACCAAGTATTTCCTCGTGTGACCAAGTGAAAATGTCTCGAAATTATTTAAAAATATGAGTATAAATCCTAATCTCATCTGGAGAATAGGAAACCCCAATATGAATGTTCTCAACAATTCCCAATTTAATGGAAATATCAAGAGGCATTGTAGCAGTGATGTTTCCCATATAACCCTCTGATAAGGCTTCATGCACCGAACAGGTGTCTGAAGTGGAGGTGTAGGAGAATGAGAAACAGATGCTTCAAGATAGGAAGGTATCTCATCGAGGCTAGGAAGAAAACAAGAATGATGATGTAGACTGTTCCATGAAATTTCATCAAGAGACATGACCTCAACGATACTCTCGTCAATGGGGAATGTCTCGTTCAAGGTGTTAGTGTCGATATCTGCATCCCTCCATCAGTGATCAAATTCTCTTTTGTATGCATTTTAGGTGTCCCATCTGATCAGTTGCATTCCATTAGGTCATGGATCAACTGATGGAGGCGGTTCATTATAAAACTTTCCCTCATGGTCTTTATCTGCTGGCCTATTTTTACAAGTTCAGGTCATTTACAAGCATCTTTTGTCATTACATTTGCAAAAGCCATTTTTAGGGTTTTAGGTCTCATTAGGTCTAGGGTTTGTCACCATAGTCATGCAAAAGCTCAATAAGAGTCAGCAGGCACATGAGGATATTTAATAAGTTCATAAAATCACAAATTTCACTAATGACTTGCTTCATAAAGGGTTTTTACCTCAAAACTTTGTTTTGAGGTGAAAACAAAGTTTTTCTATTTTCACATACAAACTTATGTAATTTTAATGTTTTCATATGTAATAAAGCTTCATCTACAATCCTTGGTCACCTTGCCAACTCCAGCACTCCAACTACTACAAAAGAAACAAAAACATCCAAGCATCATGTTCATCAAATGACAAAAAGAGCCAAAAATGTAAAAAACAGGGTTTTTAAAGCAAAGTGAATTCAACTTTAGGAAAGTGGGTTTCTAAAATGAAAAATTAAAGTCAAGATGATATAAAATTCTCTTTAGTGTTTGGAAGACCTTATTTTGTGCAAGTGAGAGAGAGCTAGAAGAAAAATCGCACTCTGAGGAGAAAGAGGGAAACTTGCAGCAAAAATTCCAGTTTTCACCAATGCGATGCACCTAGGCACTGGGGTGATGTCCCCTCCAAAGGAATTTCAATGGGCGCTATGCACATAAAGTGCACTACGCACCTGGGTGCTGGCGCAATGCATCTTTTGGCCAATCTTCAAATCGAATCTCATTGCTTTTCCAAGCCTCCAAGTTTGCAAATATCATCTCTTCAAGTAAGTAGACCCTCCCATCTACCCTAGCAAGAGAAATTTGTCATCCATGATAGTGGTTTGAATGGTGAAAAATCAAACCTAGTTGCTTCAAAGTTGTCTTGCAAAAATGTCTAGGGTTTTTTTTATTCTTACTGTTTTCACCCCCTTGTATGATTTTCCCATATCCCATCCCACTGCACTAAATTTCCCTAATTCGCTTCCCCCTTTCCCTCTCCCATTGACACTCACCTTAACCCCTATCACCAAACCCTAAACCCTATACACATTTCCTACTATTCCCCAAACCCTAATTCCCTTTTCCTAAACCCTATCATTCCCTAAAAACCCTACTGATATCATCAAAACCCTCCTTTGCACTTATACTATCAATCAACCCTTTTATCCCCAAAAGAAAAATTGTAGTCACCCTATATTTAAGAAAATCTCTTCATACTCATCATTCAAGTATATTTGCAAGTATGGAAATAGATTCAACTTATGAAAGGGATGATGAAACTATCAGTGATTCTTCCAAGGAGGTTCATGCACCAAGAAAACCACATAAGGGAGGAAAACACATCTGGGAGGAGCCCATCACTTTCACATAGTTACTAGCTTGCCCTTTTGCAATAACATGTTTTAAACATCAGCCTTGCTACCAGTTTTGTGAGATGGTGGAGAGGGTGAAATATCACCATGAACTTGCTAGGTTATTTGTTCTTCACCTTCACAATGGTCAGGTGAACCTAGCTGGTGTCTCCTTCACTTTGACACCTGAAACTATTTCAGCAGCAACAAGTATTCCTAATGTGGGAGAACACTCGAACAAAGGACAACATGTGGGCAAAGAGCATTATGAGCCTTACATCAAGGCTAGTTATCAAAGAAAAATCAGTAAGTTCTTTCCTTTCAGATACCTACAAGACACTTATGCTCCACTCATGAAGCTTATTATCAAATATTTCAACTGTGAAGGGAGGTTTTCTCGCTTGTACACTTACCATGTTAGATTGTTGATGCACTTTACTAGAGTGAGGATGATGAACCTCCCCTATTTCATATGCAAAAATATTGATAAGATGGTTGCATTGGTGCAAAGGAAACCTCTTCCTCAACAATTCAGTAGCATTTATTATTTTTCATTGATCAAAATTGTTGTTTTGCATCAGCTGAGCTTGCTGAATATTTCTTGGGATACCTTCATTTCACATGAGGTTTTCAAAGGCCTTCAGGTGACCCCATCAGTTTTTCAAGAGGAAGGAGGGCCTTCAAATTAGCCAGAGGTTCATGAGACTCAAAATACAGGAGTGCTAGTATTTTCTACTTATGAAAAGGGGAGAAGGAGACTAAAGCTGCCAAATGAGTATTATCTCCACCAGGGGTGGAAGGGGTCTCGTTCTCTTCACCAGACAATAGGCAAATGCTATCTTCACCTGGGGTAAAAGGGGCTTTGCCTTCTTCTTCAGTAGAGCAGGTACAAGACAGAGGAAAGCAACCAATACATGATGAAGGGCCTTCTAAAGGCCAAGACAGGGATTTAATTTTGATTGAGGACCAGGGCACTGATCTCGGCTCACTCAAGGATGAGATCATCAAGGAGCAGGAAGTTGAGATCTAAACCCTATCACTTAACATTGAGAGGGATAAATGGATCATTAATTACCTTGAGCAACAAAACAACCAACTAGAGGACAAACAAACAATCATGGAGCTGCAAAACATAAGGGAAAACTGACAGTTGGCAAAGAGAAGGAAAATCAAGCTAACTTCACTAGAGCAAGAAATAGAGGCTGACAGAGAATCATGGTTGGAGAAGATGAACATGCACTTGGAGAGGTTTCTTGAGAAGGCAAACAAAGAGAAGAAAATGCTTCATCACTTAACCTACCACTACCTAACCCGGAATAAGATTTGTAATGCAAGGATAAAGAGGCTAAAAGCCAAGTTAAGAAGAGTCTCGAGGAACAAGAAAGAGAAAGTTAAACTCAAGATCTTGGCTGAAGCATAATTGGCCTATAAAAGCACCTAAAAGGGATCACTCATGCCAAATTTCAAGAAATTTGGAGCAATTTTTGTCATTTTTGAAATTTTTAATGCAAAAAACAGGTTTTTTCAGCAAGTGTGTAGCGCCACCAACACTACACTTTTGATGGGGGCCTCCATTTGCAAAAATATTTACATTTTTGGAATCAGCATGAAACATTATGCATGCTCAAAAATGGCTGAGAAATGTTGACAAGTTCTAGACCTCCAGAAGGGCTAAAAACACCCAAAAAGTGCCCTCTCTGCGACTTTTCTGCCACACAGGAAGCAGTCTTGGGAGATTTCATTTTTGGAGGGGAAAATGGACTCCAAATCAAACAATTCAAGTTTTCCTAGAAAGTAGACTCCCCAAGATTTCCAATGAGCTATTCTGCACCTGATTTGGACTTCATGAAGCCTTCCAAAACTGGCCTGGAAAAAGCATTACGCATAGGATCAGTGGCGCTATGCGTAGGAGAAAAATTTTCCAGTTTTGCTTGTTTGCTCAAAATTTCGCCTAGTTTTCTACCAGTTTGAATTTTTCTTCTCCCATTGGTAAATTCATAATGTAATATGATGTAACCTAATGTACTCTGATGTAAAAATGATGAAACATGACTTAAGGAGGTAGATACATTAGTTAGAGTTGTTTTAATGATGAATGAATCAGTTTCCATAGTTTTAGAGGCAAGCTATTACACTGCCTATTTTTCAATTCCTAGTTTAGATCTTGTTGAAACAACTCCTTGACTCATGGATTTGACCCCTGATGGCTAGCATAGGTGGTTTGATTTATATATCTTGTACTTTCTTAGTCATTTGTCAAGGTTGGACTCTTGTGGATGCATTGAGCTACTTTGTACATCACTTCTACATTTTGGCAAGGAAATAAACTAGGGTTTGCAACATTTTGTGGGATTCCTGTGGTAATGTGAATTAGCATTATTTTCTCCTATGTTATTTAGCTTATCTTATGTGTAATGTGCCATCATCTCTCTTTTTCTGCATAACTAAATGAATCAAGATTAAAGGGTGGAATCCATTGATGTTCAATGCTCTGCCTTGGGGTTTGATTTAGTTCTAAATGTTTTTTTTTGTTTGAAGAGGACTCATGAAATTTTCATGCCCTCTTCAACTCCTCACCAATCTTTAGACTAACCATCACATTCATTTCAAAGTGTTAAAACACTTGCCTACCTCGCCCCACAAAAACCTCTGCAAATCTGAGTTGATTTCCTGGACCCAAATCTGCCTTCCTCATCTGATCCAGCAACCAACCATTAAAATCAAACAAATTCCTATGAGCAAGCATACCTAGCATAAAATTAGTTTTTATATCAGTCATCTCAAGCCTTATTTGCTAAATTTTCATTGAGATTGACAAGGAGAGAGCCCTCTCCCAACTTGGTAGGGCTAGCTACCAGGTTAAGCGTGGTTTGATGTTACCGTAGACCTGCCTTTCTCAGCCTAAGGCAGATTTAGGCCCTAACACAAAGGATCCTGAGAATCCCAAGAACCCAGCTAGGGAGATGGCACATAAGTGTTAAGGTTCATACTGAAGACAATATGACTTTCTAAAGTAGCCATTGAAGTTAGAACAATTTCTTGATAATTTATCTCCGATGGACTTAAAGGAATAAAATCGCCTAATGAATCAATTTGATATTTTATTGGGATAATCCAAGGATTCGTAGAGTCTAAGATCATATTGACCAAATGAACATTCAGAGGTGGGAGAGAAAAGGTACCCATTAAAGTAGAGTCATTGAAGAGACCTTCCCCCACACTCTCGTAAGGAATCTCAGTATTTCCCACGTAAGGAACATTGTCGTTCGATGAACCAGAAGAAATGGACAGTTGATAAACTATGACAATTTTTCCTTTATGAGGAAAACGATGTACACATAACAAATAAGACACCACACAAAACATGGAGTGAATCCAGTTTCACCCAAGAAGAAGGTTGTAGTTGACATTGGCATCTACAACTTGTAATTATAATTCAATAGTCTTTCCTTCTAATGTAATCAGTAAATTCATGAGAATACCGTATGGACATGAACCTCTGCCATCAAAGCCTTCCAAGGTATTAGGAGACTGGTTAAGGTAGGGAGAGATAATGGCTTTCCAACACGAAACTGACATGATGCAGGTTGAGGCAACTTCATCAATAACCATACGATGAATTGTCTTTCCTTTAATAAGG
The DNA here is from genome assembly GCA_000404065.3 of Pinus taeda. NCBI lineage: Eukaryota > Viridiplantae > Streptophyta > Pinopsida > Pinales > Pinaceae > Pinus > Pinus taeda. Next base: position 107,197 of record APFE030890488.1, on the reverse strand, counting down.
ACCTGTATCATAAATGCAATTTGAGGAGGAAGACGAGGCACATGATTCTCTAGATAGAAAGTAATCAAACCAGAATCAGAAGGATCGTTAGCACCTATAGAAGACAACAGTTACTTCCACTATGTTGGACAGGATTGAAGAACCTCCAAGGCAAACATTGTCGAAGGTGCATGATCTAAATCCTCAACAATATAGTAATGTTGTGCATATCTAGCATTCAGATTAAAAGATGACTTCTCAAGAACACCTTTGGGAGGTGGTTGAATGACAAACTCACTATTAGGGAGCTCGATATGGAGTGACCAGAACTAGACAGAGTAGTAGTAGTAGTATCGGTAGCTTCTTTCTCCATCATCTACTTAGACGTGGTTAGATAGTCCTTAGTTCGAGCAGTGATTGAGATGGTGATGAAACTTGCATCATGAACACTTGGGAACCTGAGGAAGAAAAAGCCTGAGGTTGGTCTACCAACTGGGTCTATTGTGATGGAAAGGTTTCTTTTAAGACAATCAAAGTCCCTTTCAGTAAGTGACTAACTTCAGATCATTGGGGACAATCCTTAGTGTGATGATCCTACTCACAGATGAGGCAAGGATATTTTAGTTTTCTTCTAGAAGCATCATCAGCAGAAGATTTAGGAGGGTCCTGTTTTGGGGCATCAAATTTGGCCTTACCTTTGCCCTTACTTTTACCTTTAGAGGTCTTATCTATTGCAGTATACTTGATAGCATGTGCCTCAGAGGTTTTACGAGGACTAGATTAATTTTTTGAGGGATTATTGGAACCAATGTTTGAGACAGATTTTTGCTTCGAAGAAGCTTTCGCAGAATTTTGAGACATGGAACCAATTACACCATCAACAGGTGGTGTATCTAGAGACTTTGATTCTGTTAGATCCAATGATGGTCTCAGAGCATCAGGTAACATCTCATACAATGTGCCAGATTGTGAATAGACAAAGTCTAAATATTGGGCATGGGCGATAGCTTGCTCTTTAGTAACACATCCACCCATAGCTATGTCCTTAGAAATTTTGCTGAAGAATGATTTTTTGAACCATTATGTCAAAAACTCATTAGCAATCTCAAATTTGATGAGGCAACACTGACATCTCCATTCATGGATGTGATCAGAAATGTGGGTCGCGGTGTCTTTCTTAAGGGACGTTCAAAAATGAGTTGCAATTTCATACTGAACTAGAAATTAGAAATGCATGAGGAAATCCATAGCGAGAGAGTTGAAATCACCATAGGTACCTTGAGGCAATTCGATGTACCACTAAGCAGCAGCACCTGTAACAGTTCTCTGAAAGAGTCGAAGACGGATAGAATCATCATCATACAAATTGGAGGAGCACCAGAGGTGATATGTCATCATGTGGGCTTGTGGATCCTCCCTTGCTTTTCCCTTGAATTTGGGGAAATTGCTTGGAATTTTTGTCAGAATTGGAGGGAAGTAAGGCAAATGAAGAATGGGATCATTCATGAGCCTCGAGACATCAAGCATTTCCAACATAGCCAAGAAAGGCATTTTTGTGTTAAAATGCATATAGGGCCTTTGAGGAGACCCAAACTATGGAGTCCAGCCTTGCTGGTAAGGATTTTTCCCCCACAGTGGAGGGTTTTGCCCATACGGAACTTGATTTTGTCCCCACTGAGGGTTACCTTGCCCGTAAGGTAGATTTGGTCTAGGGTAGGCTTGATACTACCCTGCCATAGGCCACTGATAAGAATTGCACGGGGCGTACGAGTTATAAGGCTAATGAACCTGTTGACCCTACACGTAGGAGGATTGACCTTGATGTTGCAAGGGTTGACCTTGACCTTCCAAAGGTTGACCTTGTTGATACGCATATAAATCTTGTTGTTGCCAAGGTTGACCTTGTTGCTACAAAGGCTATATTTGTTACCGTAAAGGTTGACCTTGTTGCTGCAAAGGTTGGCTTTACGAGGACAAAGGTTGGGAGGACTATTGAACAAACTAAGTTTGCAGCTACAAAGGTTGCTATGACTATGAAAAAGGTTTCCATTGCTATTGTAACAGTTACCCTTGCTGCTGCAATGCTTTCCCTTGCTGCTGTAAAGATTTCCCTTACTGCTATGAAGGTTGCCCTTGCTGCTGCAAAGGTTGTCCTTGTTGCTGCACGGGTAGTTGAACAATTCCTTGGGTTATACCCTAAGGGTATTGATAGTTCCTGGATTGGATATGGCCATATCCACCAGGAATAGTGGATTGACCAAATTGAACATAAGGTCCAACTTGAGGAATGTAAGGCGGATTAACCAAGGCTTGTGAACCATATGGGACATAAGCCTGTTGGAATGCGACCTAAGCCATATACAGCTGATGAAATTAGATGTTACCTGACCTGGACAGACCAGCAAGGTTAGGAATAGCACAATAAAAAGTTTGGTTCATTCCAAACATATGAGTTTGTAAGCCACTCACATTGGTTTCACCTGACATAAGAGGAATATTCAAATCTTTCCCCCCAGGCGGTGACACAGTCTATCCACTTGATGGAGCGATAGAAGAACTTACCGAGACCTGACCTAAGACAGTCGATTGAACCGGAAGAGTCAGTTGAAATTATGGAACAGGTTGAGACGGAATGGTAGGTTGAATAGGAACTGAAGTGACTGCATTTTGTACAGTGGTTTAAGAGGTCATGTTCGGAATGAACAGACCTGATGTAGGCATATCATTGGAATACCATATGGGTTTTTGATACAATGACGAGGCACTAGGAGTACCTGAGACTAACTGAGCTAAAGTGGTATAACCATGTGGCAACATGGGTCCACTAGTTTCAGGATAGGAGAGAGACGAGAATCTTCCTGTATAAAAAAATCCTTCTAGAGGGAAATCATATCCCCGCTCATCATCCACATGAGTACGGGTAGTGGAAAATTTTGAATCACTTGAAGAGCAGACTGGAATTTCACCTTCTGACTCCATGGATGGAAATAATTGGTGATGAGGAACTCGAGATGTAGAAGGAGATAACTGCAAAGGAATACCAAGCCAATCGTATGGACTGTAAGGGTGCTGAGGAGATATCACAACAGGATCAAACAATGGATTTGACGAATAGACAACAAGCCTCCGTGGACTTTCAGGAGTATGAAGACTCTCGAGGTTTTCAATAGATTTATCAGAGTCATCTGGATCAGATTCTTAAGGTGACCCGGAATCTGATGGAGGCAGATGAGAAGATAAAGGTTGAATACTTGAAACAATTCCATGTTCAAAACCTTGATCCTCAAGCGACTAAGTAAGTTTCAAATGAACTCCTTGGGAGGACCCTTTAGTATCAGACAATGAAGGGAAACTATGAGATGGACTAAATGGTTTAGCCACGATGACTTCCTCTCAACAACAAAAAGGAAAGGAAAAAATGTTTAGGGCTTTAATAATCTTGAAATTAACAGGGAATTACTAAATATTGGTCCAAGAAGAAACTGCTTGGGTTCGACATGTTTATCGTGGGAAGTTTCTTTTTAGAAACAAAAACATTTTCTTTTCATCTTTTAAGAGTCGAGAAAAGGGAGAAAAGGTGACTCTAATCACTGTCAATAGTTTTGCAAGCTTGAAAGGACAAGTTGCTCGATGATCTTTTCAAATTTAAAGAGTCAGAAAAGATCAAATGACTACTCAGGTGAATCTAGGTAAAGGAGTACCGAATAACCGTGCACTGCAATATACACCTTAGCAAATAAATTTACCAAGGACTTGACATACGTGCAAGCAATATCCCCGAATGTTGTGTTCGTTGTATCACATTTACAAGGAAGCAAACTCAACTTCCTATGGATAAAGGTTTGCAACCTATGGATAAAGGTTTGCAACCTATGGGGGTCCCCCTTTATATACACGGCAGTACAGGGAGAAAAAGTCCGTGCTAGCACTATCTAATGCCGAAGCGAACGAGAGCTACTAAGTTTTAAAGACGTTGAAACACTTCTCTAACCAAGACCACTAGATATGAAAGTTAATGTTTCAAATGCTCCTTAGATTAATTGATAGATTTTAAAGTTGATCTTGTAATTATGTTTCAATTTCAAGGCTTTAACAATGTTACCCTTTCCTAAAATGCAAACTAGATGATCAAATGAAATCCTTCAATTCGATGAAAACAATCTATGTAGGGAAGAAGATCACTCAAATCGTGCACCAAACCAAATGCAAAAATGCATCCATGAAAATCTCCAAATGCAAAATGAAAAATATGAAATCTAATCTTTCATATGATAATAAAATTCAATGCCAAAACACATCTTAAAGCAAAATTTCTTTACGATATAATGATGATTTTTTCTCTTTTTCAAAATGAAACTAATGTAATCTAGTGTAAAGTAAAAGAGAATGCAAGAAAGACAACAAATATGAAAATCTCTTTCACATCAATGATTTGAATGCAACTCAAAATTCTTTGAAAAAATATGAAAAGAATAGCACTTCCACTTTCACTTTTCGAAACAAAAAAAAAACCTCAAAGCAAACACTTCCTTTTGATTCTAATGAGACAATTGATTTGTAATCTATCTTTCGTCAAAGTACCTTTCACAATACTCACTAATGAAAACAACTTAAGGCACAAGAACAAAAAAGTGATCTATAAAGTATGTCTGAACACACAAAGACTCTTTAGCACGGGCAATTGATCTTTGATCTCTGATGGGAAGACCAACGAGTGGACGAAGGTTGACCTAGAAGACCTAGAACCCTAAAAGGCTAATCAAACTTCAAGCGCAATAAAACCAAGTTAAAAGACAATTGCAATCAGACAATGAAAGAGTCAATGAAAATCACATTGGTAAATCATTGGGAGAAGGAAAACAGAGCTAAAAATAAGAAATAAAACCTAAATTTCTTAATTTTTTGCAATCATCGCACTTGTCAGGAGGAAGTAGCGATCATTGCTACTGTAACTAAAAAACCTATGATATCATCACGACTGTTAGGGTCAAACCTGCGATGGTCGAGGAAAACAAAAAATAAATTATAAATCTTCAAGAACATGACAACCTTCAGACATCTACCAGAACATGACAAGCAATAAGGTCTAAAAATGAATGGTTGATCAAACTTGTCAAATGGAAAGGTGAAGAAAGAGAAGGAAAGGGTCATAGGATCCCTAGTGGAGTCACCATTTTTTTGACAAGGTTAATCTTCTCTACAGACAGAGATGATCCCTCTAGCCGAATGAGTGGGTCTAGCAAATGAAGTGACAATCAACTAGACATCTTCCTAGATTATAATTGAAAAATTGAATGAGACAGATGATTTCCTTTATTGATTAACTCGAACTGATTGTGTCACGAACTTATTCCTACCTTTTTCAACACTTATGTACATGCACAATTGATTAAGAGACAACAAAGCATGCCAAAGCCAATAGAAAATCCAATAATAACCTACTTAGTTGATCAAGGAATGCCAAGCTAATACATACATGAACATATATATTTTGGGAAGATGAACCGACATTTGTACATTATTTAAAGAATAAAGGGAAGCTTACAACCATAGCCTTGATGTTGAAAGGCTCTCCTTGAGTGCTAATCTAAGTCCAAGCCAAGAAACTCTCCAAACACTCCTTCTCCAAGTCTAATGAATAGCCTCTAAGCACAAGCTCATCATAGGGGTGCAAATGGACATAGACCAACCATTTGGGAATGGGAAAAGAGGAATTCATAGGCTGGGAGAGAGAGTTAGGACTCCTCCAAAGATAGGATTAAGCCCACATCTTAAGGAGGTAGCTCATAGGGATGAGACCAAGAGGTAAAATTAGGAGGATTCGACCTCATCTATGTGAAACCACCTCTATCTCGATGCTCTAGAAGCTTTTAGATCACGAAGCTTCTCGTCTTCTTTGGGAAAACTTCATTTCTGAGACCATCATGGGTATGCAAGGGAACAAAGTGATGCCATCATTGGCCTAACACGGTGAAACAAGTGATCATCGTTGTTTTTAGCTCCATAAGGGTGATGACCCTTATTTTAGGGTTTTAAAGAGCTATATCTTCAAGGAAAGCTCTAGAGATTTTCCAAGAAAAGTTGAAGGAGGGAGCTGAGTTGTATACATGGATGAGTATATTTTATAATGATCATGTTTCAGGAATTTTGGGGTATGTCACAGGGAAGTGCATAAGGTGTGACAAAATACTGTGTAACAAGGATCCCTGTTCCGCCTCTGAAATGAATAAGTGTTATGCATAGTTATGAAAATGAAAATGTGAAAAATTTCGAAAGAAATGAAAAATGAATGAGGCAAAAGAAGAGAAAGGGTTTCTACATAGAGAGGTTATGTAAGTAACTCCAACGGGGTATTGAATAGGCTGGTCGGAAGCGGAGCAATGCCTAGGTTCCTGCATGGCTCTACCGGGGTATTGTCCAGGCCTATTGGCAGCGGAGCAACACCAGAGATGAAACTAAAATTCTGACGACCATACTGCTTGTGCACCAAAATACCCCTCATCCCCAATTGAAACAACTATGTTGGCTTGGTTTGGAATGTGTGTTTACCGACCAGCAGTTTGGCAGATGCTACATCTTACAATCAAGCAAGTGTGGAAACCAAGATGAACAGAGAACTGAACAATACTTATGGAGGTGTTAGACTTGCTTTTCATGAACAAGGTTCATTCAAAGAGCTAGAGTTCTACTAGTGAGTTGCCAAGTGTTGTAGTGGCTACAACCACCCTCCAAAATTTTTCCTTAGCTTCGTTTTGGAGCCTCCCTAGCAACCATCCTTAGCAGCATGTCTTACACTGTCATACATAAGCTTCATGGGTTTTTCAACAGCTTTCCATCCTGAGCATGATGGTTTGTTTCACTCCCCTCATAAGCTTCCATCCTAGACTTGGACCAGCTACTGGCTGAGAAACTCCCCCAGAAAATTTCACAATTCTGGAGGGGAACCAACCTTCCCTCCAAAAACTGCACAAATCTGACTAGCAACTTGTTGGGCTCAGAAATTGCACAATCCTGTCAAACAGCCTTCCTTTGGAAAATTGTACAATCTATCCTAATAGTGCAGCTGAACTCAGAAATTGCTCAATTCTGGGTAACAGTCAGTTGTTCCTCCCAGAAATTGTGCAATCCCTCTAGATAGCTAGCCTAGTTCCTCTCAGAAATTGCACAAAAATATCCCTGAGTCAAGCAAGTTGTTGCATGTGCCTTCAGGTTGAACGGTTCCATCCGGGACCAAGAAAACTTGACTTGGATGCATGGGCTACTTTTTCCCGAAATAGAAAAAAGCAACATGCAAAAATAATCCCTAGATTTTAGGGGGCTATTTTTAGCAATTGGAGGTTGCACGTAAAGATCATTTTAGAAGCTTTCCACTAAGTGTCGCTTTTCCTAGATTTGTTGCATGCACATCATGAGCCTCAAATTCGTTTATTAGATGCTTCAGAGCTCATTCTTCACATCGATCTTGGAGCTCTGACATCCCACAGCACATCTAGGAGTCTTCGGCACATCCAGCTTGGCTATTTTCAGGTAAGTCTGCTTTACTTGTCTTTTGCAGCATTTTTGTCGCTTTTTTTGTTTTGGCTTGTGTGAGTGTTGTCTGCTTGATTTTTGTGAATGCTTGATATCGTTTGCATGCATGTTAGCCTATACTAGCATCGTTTCATTTTTCTTTTACATCTCATTGTTGTTGCATGCATGACACTATTTTGCACAAATGGTTGTCGATTTGGCAACTCGTTTGACACACATGCATGTTGTCCCATTTTTTTAATCTTGCATTCAATGTTTGCATGCACGATCATTCACTCCTGCTTACACTCAGTATCACCATGCATTCACATCTCCATATGCTTTTAGTTGCTTGTCAGCGGGTCTAGGCAACATTGGCCCAGAATCTGCCTTGCCCGGACAACATTGTACAATTCTGAGAAGGAAGGCTTTGCCTTCCTCCCAGAAAATGTGCAAATTTGTCCAATCAGTGTCCTCTAGTCTTGCTTTTCATAATTCTGAGAAGTAGTGACTGTTGGCCCAGAAAATTTTGCAATGTAGTCCCTAGGCCTGCATCACTTGCCAACTGAAATTGTGCATTGCGCAATCTCAGCACCCAGCAAGCCAATCTGGATTGCGCATTGCACAAGTCCAGTAGTCAACCAACCTCTTGACAGTCTAGATTTCCTTTTTCACAGTTCTGGCAATCAGTCTCTCGGCCTCCCACTGAAAATTGTGCAATCCTTGCGAGCAGTTCCCCGGGTATGTTGCATGTCATCCCTCAAGTTTCCTTTGGTTTTAACTGACAAATTTCTTGCCATGGATGTTGCCATGTCTCCAGATATAGCAGGCATTTGTCCGTCTCTCAAATGTTCAGGATTAATGGCCTCAAAGGACACCGACAGAAGCACAACTAGAGCAGCAATTGACAAAGTGTAAATGAGTTGTTCGGTTACTATACGAAGACACCAAGATGATCGTATACAAATACATCAAGTTGTAATGGAAAGAGGTCAATGACGCATTCTTAGGCACATTTGGGGAAAATCTTGAAGACCTCCAATTCTATGTGAACATTCACAAGTTCAACTTGTACCAGATGACATGCAGGTATCCTACGTTCCTATGCGCGGACATGATACATTGGATCATCTTGCATACTGACCCCAAGATGATGACATTGAGTAGTGTCAGCGGGATAGAGATTTCTATTTCAGGGCACGGGATTATCAGCAAATGTACGAATTTCTGAAGCCAGTCATCACCATGGAGACACCCTTCATTATACCCAACAATAATTCCAACTCCAGGGATATCTTGAAGAACTGGGTGAAGGAGGCAGCCAAATTCAGGATGACACCCAACCAGATTTACTAGATGAAGATACTACAAAAGGCATATCAGTACTTGGTTATCTTTTCATGTCTCTTTTATGGCCAAGAGAGCACAGAGACCTTCCCACAGAGTTGGGTGATCATGTTGGACCAACTGGCCAGTGAAGGAAAAGCATGCAATTGGTTTGACATGTTGGCTCACAAGTTGAAGGAATAGGTAACAGGAGCTCGGCAGTGGCCCAAAGGTCAACAAGCAGAAAACTACATGTCTGCTTACATCTTGGATGCAATTTGTTCCCGTCAAGAATTCTCAGGCTTAAATTGGGCATGGAGACCAGCGGAAACCTCAGTTAATACTTATTGTAAACTATTTTCTGAATGTAGCTTTCAAGGAGTCATCACACAGTTGTCAGATCATTTTCTCACCCCGGTGTACAAGATGATATTTGAGTAGGATTCACCTTGCATGTTGAAGGCAACAATGGAGGAATTGATCAACATAGTGGATTGGTATATCTCACCTTTTGGCACCTTCATATGGATGTACAGAGCAGAGAAACCTCTGCATGCTTTGCCGAAGTTTTCCATGGACAAGCTCATCATGCAAGAAGTATCATACCACATCTCGGTAAGACTATCAGCTAGGCTACACCGGATGAAGAAGGCACCATGGCCCACTCTTCCGTTACAGATCAAGTTGTACGAGATACAAAATCTCAAGCATGCGGATGCTAAAACAGAAGAGTTCAAGAATTATCCTTTCAGCACCAAAAGTTATAATTCATATGACCTACATTATTTTGTGAATCATCACTAAGCGAGAGTGAAGTTTTTGTGGATCCACTGGGTGTGTCATTGGGCTAAGGAAGACCCATGGAGATATTGTCATAGCTTTTCTAGGCCCAATGAATCATTTGGCATCATTGCGGAATGGTTAGCGAAGCAACATCCAAGAGAGCACCAATAGCAGCAACAACAGAGGTAAACATACCAGTGAACAACAAAGGTAAGAGAAAGATTGTTGATATTGTAGAGGCAGATCAAAGCTACAAGTTTAGAGCATACCACTTGCACAGAAAGTAGCTTTGGCAATAGAGGTGAAGAGGCAACAACGCAACAGGAGGACCGTGCAAAGGAAAAGAGAAAAACAAAGGATGGAGGAAATAGTGAAGGAGTTCCATGAGTTGAAGGAGCAACTATGGAAGGAACAAGAGCTGCACATACAGGAGAAGGAAGTGCAACAAGGATAGGTACGGCAGGGGGTGCAATATACACAAATTGATGAAACTACGCCCATATAGGTAGTAGACTCATCTAAGCAACTGGCGCAAAGAAGACAGGGTGAGCAGTCATAGGACCAGGACTTCGCTCAAGAGATTGAATGAGTACTTGAGCAGATGGATATGGAGATGGAGCATCCAGAGTTAGAGAAAGACATCAAACTCATGCCTTACCACCAAGAGGTCGACCCGCCAGCTTCACCTGATCCAGAAGTAGAGTAGGCCCCTAGTGACCAAGGAGATACTGAGATCCTTGGAGACAATCTGAAAGAAGAGATGCACAACATATCATTCGACGATTCACAACATAGATTTGTGCAATCACGCAAAGTGTCTACTCTGGATGACCACACATATCCTATGCAAATTTGAGGAATGAGTGACTATATGACATGCGCAAGCATCCAATAGCATTGGCCAATGCTACTAGAGCATATGCCGAAGCCACTAGCTCGAGTGTTCACTTCATGATAGCGGAGAATGAGCAAATGGCTAAGGAGTTACAAACGGCCAAGCAGGAAGGAGAATTGGTTACAGCATCTGCCTAAGTAGAGTTGAAGAAGGAAATATTGGATGAAGTATCATCCCTCGAGACAATCATGCAAGCGTTGTATTCCAGATTTGGTACCGTGTAAAAGGTAGTTGTCCATCTCAACGGTTGGCAACAACAATGTGCTCGAAGAGCACGTATCTTGTTAAACGTGCATATTGTTTTTTACCACATGCAAACATGGACAATGAGATACAAGGGAGCCCCATTACACTTGCCAAAGATGATGAAGCCCAGAGTGGTCAAGTTGAAGGAACTTATCCGAGTCAGATCAGGAACTCTGAAGAACTCCTGCAACTCATCACTAGTTTGCAGGCTTCCCATGCACAGTATTCAGAAGTGTGGATGTTCTTGTGCGCACACATGTGATCCCATATTTTGGGACACTCACCGAGGCAAAGACAAAGGCACAAGCCCTATTGGATCTTGACTCGTACTTTGACGAGTTGATGCGCATGGCCACCAGCGCAGACTTGGTGATCAGTGCAGATACCATGCATGAGTACGTCATTGTATCGGCCACACCCAAGACAATAATGCACATGTTATTAGACGAGTTGGATAGAGGAGCCAGAGTAGTGTACCCAGATTCAATAGATGCAAGAGTTCATTTCCAGAAATATGTCACCACAGAATTCACGGACACCATCACAGACTACTAAGCTTGGTATCAGTTCGCTACCATCGACCATCGTGAGGATGTTGAAGAGTTGGTCTTCCCATAGTTGTCCAAGTCATAGTGATGTCTTGCATGGATTTCTCAAGCCTATTTTGTCTCACATGGGTACATGTGAAGATTGTATGTAACGTCTTGTCAAGTGGAAGTTCAAGTGTCAATAGTTGAATGTAATAGCCTTAGAGTAGTTGAAGAGTCATGAGGGTAGATGAACATTCACAAAGGGGAATGTCAAGGTTCACCCCACCCTTTGCACTATAAAGTCCCTCATAACTCATTGTAGATTCTTTTGGTCAACCAAGCTTCCGATAGGAGTATCCTAGAGAAATCTTGGAGAGTATTGTAATAAGCCTTGGCTTCTCCATAGTGTAGAGCTATTACATCTCTTTGGAGGAGCAGGATGTAGTGACTATAACGTTCTACTATCGAGACTGTGGTTGGTCATGGTTGTACTGTATGATTGGAACTTTCACTTCTTAATATAACAGAGACAACACGTTTCATGCATATTTTGTTATTGTATTTCATCTATCTTGTTTACCCTAATGATATATGTATACGTTTGCTTACGCATGCATGTATGGACTTTTTCTGTATAAGTATTTATGAATCTTATCGAGATGTGTTGTTGGTTTAACCATCACTTTGGATTGTTAGCTTACTTGATTTCTAGTTTCTGATGCATCTTTGATCGTGTGTTCCCTTCTTATCCATGTGCTTTCACAGGTTTCCAAGGGGCGCACTCACCTCACTTTCCGCGTGTTAGAACCATTCATGCACCTTCCTTGGCTTGACGCGCATGACACACCCTTGCTACCAATAGGGACATCTTACTTGCCTCTGCACGCAACCGCGATCAAGGCGATACTGTACGACCCACTGTTGGAACTCCTACACCAAACGGTTTGAGGTCTAATTGGGACTTCTTACTGGGGAGATCCCCTGACATGTTGGCATGTCCAACACTATCAATAGTAAGTGTTTATTATTATGTTTATATGTTTTCCCATTATGATCATTTCATATATTAAAAATGTTTCATATGGTTAACAATTTAATATATGTCAATCATGATTTTATGTTGATGTATATGTGTGCATTGCATAATAGAATACATTAAACATGCATGATAAAGGTTATATGAATTGAATTCAAGGAAACATTTTATACTTAAGGCTATAGAGATATTAACATGTCCAGTGGGATCCTGGGGATGTTAAATATTCTAAGGAATACAAGTAAAATAATAATAATAAATAACAATCTAATTTAAGGTCATGACCAAGTCAAGCACCAATTTGGTGTATGAGACCCCCTTGTTTGTGGGACAAGGGACCCACCTCTGACAAATGATTTAATTGTGGAAATATAGGGAGGTGTACATGATTCACCCCACTCTATATTTGAACTCATGACCTCTTACAAGGAAGCATGTGTTCTTAAACAATTGACCCACTCAAGTTTTTCTTAACCATTAGGCCCATTATACTATTATACAAAAGTATAACATATGGATTAGGCATATATGATGGCTACGAGTGAATTGGATGAAAATTGCTCAGAAGGTGAACTATTATGTACCATAAGCATATTGCAAGCGCAAAAGGGTCATCCAAAATAAAATCAGCAAGGTTTTCTACATAAAATGACAATTGTAAGGTGGTAGAATTGGTGAGACATATTGGCTCAAAATAAAAATGGTTAGGTGAGGATTAGCTAAATAGTGTTCAACAAAAGGGAATTACTAGGAACTAAGGATAAGAAAAATGGTGCAAAAGTTACACGATTTCAGGGGAATCTATGGACTACCATATATAACACAATAGATGGTTTGAAGATGCATTAATAGGCGTACAAAAAGTACATTTTTGCTATGTAGGCTAGAGCCCTTCACGGTCCCATCATTCCTTCCATTGTTCACATTGAATACTAACACTATGACTACAATTATATTTGATTTGGGAGGGTGTGACCCTATGATACAATTACCCTATGGATCGTTTGTGGATCTAGGTGTGCACTTCTCCTTTGGTCGTCTTGGGGTAGGATAGATCCCTAGAGGGAGAAGTATGGGTATAGGTTCCTTGGTGTGAGGCCTAGAGTGTACCCAGAGACTCCTAAGCACAATTGGAACTATTGGAACCATAGGGATATAAGAGTACATATTAGTCCTATGTTGGAGCCCTAGAAGGATATTAACACAACCTAAGGGACTATGGGTGAAAATAAGGGGGGTGCACTACCTTAGGTTGTGTAGGTTGATGGGGGATGAGAGACTGTAGGTTAGAGGATAGTAGAGTTTGGTACCTTAGTTTTTTACTTTTTTAGTGTTGATTGTGAACCATAGTGAGTTTTAGGAAGCCATTTTCCTTGCTAGAGTCATATCCCCATCTCAAGGGTGACCCATTTTCAACGATATGAATCACTATGAGCTATGGCTATGTGGAACATCTAAGGTTTGCAACTAGTTAGTGTTTCATTTAAAAGATATTTTATATATATATTTATATTTATATCCAATTTTTTATATTTCTTTATGAATTTACATAACGTTATGTATTAAATATGTTTATGCATATTTAATTATGCTTCCATGGTCATGGATACATTGCAAGCCATCTAGTTTACATATAGGAATGACAGGGTAGAAGTTGGGTAAGAGGGGTACCTTAGTGATAGAAGTGGGATTGGTATGTTAACTAGATTATGCTTTAGAGTAGTTAATTGTATTATATTTTATGGAAGCTTTAATGGGCATAAATAGCCATGGTATTGTTACACAAAAATATCATCACCCTGATTATTTGCATTCGATGTAGGCCTATCATCACCTATACCAGCTTCCTAAGCAAGTCTTAAACCTCAGCTCTTCAAAACAAGCTTGAAAAAGGAGAGAAAGACATCAAAAAAGCAATGTAACTCTGGTTCCGCACTTTCTCTTACTTTTTCCTACGGGCCCGCACCTTTTGTTCAAGATATCTGCGTACTTATACAATCTGTATGTAAAGGGGAAGGTGCGTACCCCTATACAAGTCAAAAGGCGCAATCTTTATCTTAAAAAACTCATCTTGGGTTAATTCTAGAGTTTTCTAGAAGCATTTGTTACGTGGATTGTTCGCTCCAAGTGGTTCATGCATCCCATCATTGGAGGAACTAATCCCTTGTTGAGAGGAGCTATCCCTTTGAAGGAGGACTCTATCCCTTCTATCCCTTTGAAGGAGGATCTGGTAACTGATCTCCATTGCACTATAAATTGAGGCATTGGGTCAGTGGCCAGGGAGGTTAGAAGCTGAACTTTTGAGGGTAAATGCTAGTGAAATCAAGACTTCCTATTTGAGATTAAGAGGAGAGATCACATACCTTTTTGGCTTCATTAGGGAGTGAGTGAAGCTTGTCAAAGTAGAGGAGACTTCTTGTTGGACCCTGGGAGGAGCTTGTACAACGTCAAGGCAAAGGTTGTAAGGTTCTTCTCCTTTGAATTAATAAAATCAAGCTCATTTTTCTCAACAAGTATCTCATGTTATTTGTTTCATGGACTCCTTGACTTTCATGTTAAATATGTTTTATAATATTGGATATTTAGGTGCTATTTAATCGTTTGCCTTGTTTGTGATTGCAGGTTTGCGACAAAGGAACTTACTTGGATCAAAGGAGCGAAGGCATCTCGAAACTTGCGTTGGACATGAGGTAGGGCTTAAACACATTTGTTTGCCATTATTTATAAAGCGCATTTAGAGAAAGATAGTGTCTGGTTGGTTTGTTTGTCATTAGGTCTTCATTAGATTCTAGGAAGGTCTGTCTTGTCCGCAAGATCGACTAATTCCGCGTGACAAAATGGCGACTCCACTGGGGACTTGATTGTTTTCCTCGTTTTACTTTGACTTGAGAAACTTACCTTTTTGTTTCTGTTTTTAGCTTGTTGTGTGGGGCTTTGGGTAGACTTAGTTGATTTAGCTTTGTTTTTTCTTTTTCATTACTTTAGTTGAAGTCCGCAGCCCGCACTTATATCACAGTGCGTACCTGTACGCACTGTGTCTTTGTACACAGAGCATACCCGCACCTGGGTAAGCTCTGCACCTACGTACCCTGCTAAATTTTTGAAAATTTTGAATTTTTCTCTTTCAGTTAGTTTAATTTTTGTTTTTCTAGTAGTTGTCCTCTACCCATACCTGCATGTGATTGGTTGAAATCTTTACTTGGTTTAATTTCATTAGCATTAGGGTTTTAGGTGAAATTCCTAGAAGTTTTGCTTGTTGGGCTTGTTTTTCGATTTGGTTGTGTAGTGGCTCTGAGCTTAGAGGCTGTAGCGACTTCAGATCACCTTAGTGTCTACCAGTCTTCTTGACAATCTGACCATGTTTGAAATCTCCCCTTGTTGAGAAATCCTCTTTGATATTTCTCTTTACAAAACTTCGATAGACTTGTGATTTAAAGTTTGGATTTTCATTTTTAAAAAGGAATGCAAAATTGGTTGTTCTTGACTTATTTGTGATTCTGAACAAATTAGTCCTTGGTTTGCTTGTAACCAAGTAAAACATCCTCAAAAACACTTTTGTGAGCTTTTTACTTCAAATAGGGTTTTGTTAGTTTGTAGATCTTAAGTTTGCCTCATTAAATAGTTTTCTTAAAGATTGCTTTAGTTATAGTTTTTAATTGTTTTTAAACAAAAAAAAGAAAAAGAAATGAAATGTCTCTTTTGAAGAAAAAGCTTGTTCTTAGTAGCATTTGAGTTTCCGAATGAAAAGAGAAATTCTTGTAGAAATAATTAGTTGTCTCGTTTTTGAGTGCATTGAAACGAATACTCTTCTTTTGATTTGATCGTTAAAGAAAGATTTGTGTTTTTAAAGTATTTGCATCTTCCAACTCTTTCTTAGCTAGAAATTCATTGAAGAGAAATGATTAGTTAGTCATCTTAAGTGCATCTTTATAGTGATTTTGTGTCGAGTCTTCACACCATAAGTTTTATCCCCATAACCTTTCGACTTAATAAAATACCACTAAAAATCACGCTTAATATACAATCAATTTAGAATTTTTTTTGTTTCTAGGGCTCTGATACACCAATATAGCTTAGGCTAGTATCTTGGAGTAGGGAGTAATTAACTCTCCAAGATAAGTAAAACAAACAAGTAGTTTTATCTTGCGGTAGGAGAAATCCAATTGTTGCATTTATACTCTGGGAAAGCTCCTCTTAAAGGAGAAGCACGAGATCGTGTCCGAACCAGTGTGGGAATCAATCCTTCCTCATTGGGAAAGACGCCAGATATTCACGTATTACAAAGGGTAAACCCCGGATTATTGTCGAGGAGCCTGGGGTCACTTGTTGGTAAACCTCGGTTTATTTCGAGGAGCCTTCAAGGGGATTGAGCTTGCTACTCTGCCCTTACATGCGTATCGGATCGTAGACTATTCCCCCAGGTGTATTTGTTTCTGTTGGTAACCTTAGTGTCCATATTCTCTAGGATTCTTCCTAAGGTGACGGTGGCGGGAAGATCCCACTGTACCTAGAGCAGATGTCGACTAGACTCACTTGGATTTTCTGGGGGGTTCTCTTCACTCGAGACGGTTAAGTGGAGGAACTTGGTCCAGTGTATTCATTAAGCAGGTTGCCGGGTAACTGTTCCAACCGCTATTTCTGTATCGAACTCTGCGACGTTGGATTTCATCACCAACTAGTGTTTTCAGTCCGGAAAGATACTGTTTGTGTGTGTTTGATCTCTTAGATTCTTTAGGTGTGTGCTTCAAATTTGTTTGGTTCTTTA
>APFE030890488.1:59143-71608 GCA_000404065.3 Pinus taeda | reverse complement strand
TGAAAGGGCAAGACAACTGTCAGTTGTGACTATAGTTGTGCATGAGATTTGCACAATCAATGGATTGAGTATTGCCAATGAGGATTGCGTGGTATATCCAATGGAAATAAGAATTTGGATCATTCATTCATCAGTATTCTCATACAGGATTTCGTAGTGGAGGCAGGCAAGCAGCGGAGGAGATTTGAGCCAGTGATTGATTCAGATCTGAGCTAGTTTGTGTGTAACAGGTGGAGATAGTACTGAGTACTTGTGAGGAGTATTCTACTATGTATTGTTACATGTTTTCAATCAATATAATATATAGATAGTTGGGGGTTTTTAGCTTTATGCTTTCCCAGGGTACATACTGTGTTGATATGTGTGATTGATGCTTCAATGTGCACATGTGATGGTTTCTTAATACTGCAAAATTGATGATCAATGTAGAGGAGGTTATGTATTCTACATGATTCCACAAATAGTGTATAATCAGGATAATCTCTGTGAATAAGTGTCATATTATTCAAAATTTCTACACTGCAAAGAAAACAAACACCAAGGAAAATTTTAAGGATGGAAAATTATCTTGAAGTTTAAAAACATTGGCGAATATCACTAGTCCCTAATATGCAAACTATAAAATGTTTATTGATGTGTTTGTAAAACTAATAAAATTCATAATGATTTTATATATACTCTCTATATAATGTTGGAGATTTTTAAGGTAAAAAAAAGTTATATTGTAAAATTTTGGCGAATCATTTTTATAAAAAAAGGAAATTGGCGAATCTTTTTTTTTGAAAAATCATGGAAAATTGGCCCACCTGCGAATATTAGCCCCTAAAATTTTCCATGACAAACACACCAAAAAAAAAAGAGAAACTTGCACACTAATGTACAAAGGTTATTACATGAATTTCACGCATAATACTTCTTTAGATGGAGTCCATTTCTGGACTCGGCTAATCGATCAACAGAGAATAAAACCAGAGTTTCACCATTGACATGACATGTAAGTATCGACTCAGCCAAACAATAGAGTAAAACTCATAAAAGGTTATGCCCCCATGCCCCCCGGGTGAGTGAGGGTTACAAGTCATAAGATGAAAACCTCATTGCGATAATCAGCAAACAGTAGAGCCTCGATAAAAAAATATCATGAAAGGAGGCATGAAAAACTTGATCTCATGACGAGGAAAAGGAGTTGACAGTTGAAAAATCTTGACGATTTCAGAACGAGCTGAAATGTCAATGGGTAGGTTTGCAATGATGTTTCCTATACTACCCTCCGACGAGACTTCATGCACTAGGACGGGTGTCTGAAGTGGAGGTGTAGGATAATGAGAAATAGATGCTTCAAGACAGGAAGGCATCTCATCGAGGCTAGAAAGAAAAGAAGAACAATGATGTAGACCATTCCAGGGAGTTTCATCTAGAGACATGACCTCAACAATACTCTCGTCGATGGGGAATGTCTCGTTCAAAAGGTGCGAAGAATCCAAAGAACCAAGCCAAGGAGATGGCATGTAAGTGTCCAGGTTTATACTAAAAACAATATGACTTTATGAAGCGACCATCGAATCCAATACGATTTCTTGATAATTTAGCTCCAATGGAATTAAAGGCATAGCATCATCAAATGAATCAATCTG
This sequence comes from Pinus taeda, assembly GCA_000404065.3. Lineage (NCBI taxonomy): Eukaryota > Viridiplantae > Streptophyta > Pinopsida > Pinales > Pinaceae > Pinus > Pinus taeda. Next base: position 69,974 of record APFE030890488.1, on the reverse strand, counting down.
ATCTATGGTAGGGATAATCCAAGGATCTGTAGAGTCTAAGATCATATTGAATAAATGAACATTCAGAGGCGGGAGAGTGAAAGTACACATTAAACCAGAGTCTTTGAAGAGACCTTCCCCCATGCTCTAGTAAGGAATCTCAGTATTTCCCATGTAAGGAATGTTTTCGTTCGATGAACCAGAAGAAAAGAAGGATAGTTGATCAACCGTGACAATTTTTCCTTCATGAGGAAAACGAAGTACGTGGAACAAAGAAGACACCACACAAAACATGGTGTGGGTCCAACTTCACCGGAGAAGAAGGCTATGGTTGCTATTTTTATCTACAACTTCTACTTCTAATTCAATAGTCTTTGCTTCTAATGTAATCAGTAAGTTTGTGAGAATATCGTATGGACGTGAACCTCTGCTGTCAAAGGGTTCCAAGGTGTTTGGAGACTGGTTGAGAGAAGGAGAGCCAATGGATTTCCAACACGAAACTAACATGATGTGGGTAGAGGCACCTTCATCAATAATCGTTTGATGAATCGTCTTTCCTATTATAAGAACCTGTATCAGAAATGCAATCTAATGCGGAAGACGAGGTACGTGATTTTCTATATCGAAAGTAATCATACTCGAATCAAAAGGATCGGTATCACCTATAGTAGACAACAGTGATTTCTGCTACGTTGGATACGATTAGAGAACCTCCAAGGCAGACATCCCCAAAGGTGCTTGAGCTAAATCCTCAACAATATTGTAATATTATGTAGTTCTAGCATTCATATTAAAAGATGACTTCTGCAGAACACCTTTGGGAAGTGGTCAGATGAAGGACTCACTATTAGGCTGCTTGATATGGAGCGGACCAAAAATGGATGTAGTAGAAGTAGAAGGAGCATCCATTGCCTGCTTAGGCGTGGTTTGATAGTCCTTAGTTCGAGTAGCGATCAAGATAGGTGATGAACCTTGCATCATGAACACTTGGGAACCTGAGGAAGCAGAGGACTACAGTTGGTCTACCAACTATGTTTTTTGTGATGGAAAGGGTTCTTTTAAGATAGTTGGAGTCCCTTTCAACAAGCAACTAACTTCATATCATCGGGGGAAAATCTTTAGTGTAATGATCCTCCTCACAAATGAGCCAAGGATATTTCATCTTTCTTCTAGAAGCATCATTAGTAGATGATTTAGGTGGGTCTTGTTTTGGGGCATTGGCTTTGGCCTTACCTTTTCCCTTCTTTTTACCTTTAGAGGCTTTATCTGTTGCGGTAGAATAGATGAATTTTTCTAGGGATTATTGGAACCAGTGTTTGAGATAGATTTTTGCTTCGGAGAAGCTTTCGCATAAGTTTAAGACACAGAACCAATCACACCGTCGACAGGTGGTGTATCTGGAAAATTTGATGTTGTCATATCCAATGATGGTCTCGAAGCATCAGGTAACATCTCGTAAAATGTGCCAGATTGTGAATAGACCAAGTCTAAATACTGGGTATGGGCGATAACTTTCTCTTCAGTAACACATCCGCCCATAGCTATGTCCTTAGAAATCTTGCTAACTAATGATTTTATGAACCATTATGTTAGAAACTCATCAACAATCTTAGACTTGATGAGGTGAAATCGATGTCTCCATTCATGGATATGTGGGTCGCAGTGTCTTGCTTAAGGGATGTAAGAAAATGAGTGCCAGTTTCATATTGAACCGACAATTGGAAATGAGTGAGGAAAACCATAGCGAGAGAGTTGAAGTCACATAGGTACCTCGAGGCAATTCGATGTACCATTTAGTGGCAACACCTATGAGAGTTCTATGAAAGAGTCAAAGATAGATAGAATCATCAACATATGAATTGGAGGAGTACCAGAGGTGATATGTCATCACGTGAGCTTGTGGATCTTCCTTGTCTTTTCCCTCGAATTTGGGGCAATCACTTGGAATTTTCATCGAAACTAGAGGCCAGTAAGACAAATGAAGAATGGGATCTTTCGTGAGCCTCGAGACATTGGGTAGTTCCAACGTAGCCAAGAAAGGTAATTGCGTGTTAAAGGGAATATAGGGCCTTCGAGGAGACCTAAACTGCAGTATCCATCCTTTCTAATAAGGACTTTTCCCCCATAGTAGAGGATTTTGTCCATATGGAACCTGATTTTGTCCCCACTAAGGGTTACCTTTCTCGTAAGGTGGATCCGGTCCAGGATAGGCTTGATATTTTCCTACCATAGGCTACTGATAAGCATTGTACGCGGCATACAGGTTATAAGGTTGTTGAACCTATTGACCCTAGACGTAAGGAGATTGACCCTAATGCTATAGGGGTTGATGTTGGCCTTGTAAAGGCTGACCTTGCAGATATGCGTATAAAGATTTTTGTTGCCAAGGATGACCTTGTTACTGCAAAGGCTAACTTTGCTGCTATAAAGGTTGACCTTGTTTCTGCAACGGTTGGCCTTGCAAGGACAAAGGTAGGGAAGATTGTTGAACAAACTGAGTTTTTGGTTGCAAAGGTTGTTTTGACTACGACAAAGCTTGCCCTTGTTGTTGTAGCAGTTGCCCTTGCTACTAGAATGCTTTCCCTTGTTGTTGTGAAGGTTTCCCTTGATGTTGCAAAGGTTTTCCTTGTTGTTGCAGGGGTAGCTGGATAGTTCCATGGGTTATACCCTGAGGATATTGATAGTTCCCAAATTGAATCTAGCCATATCCACCAATAATAGTGGATTGACCAGGCTGGACATAAGCTCTAGATTGACGGATGTATGGAGGATTAACTAAGTCTTGCAAAACTTATGGGACATAAGCCAGCTAGAGTGGAACCTAAGCTATATAAGGCTGTTGATATTGGGCGTTACCTGACCCAGATGGACTAGCAGGGTTAGGAATAGCACCATAATAAGGTTGATTAACTCCAACCATGTGAGTTTGTAATCCACTCACATTGGTTTTTCCTGACACGAGAGGAGTATTTGGATCTTGCTCCCCAGGTGGTGACACAATCTTTCCACTTGATGGAGGGATAAAAGAACTTATGGAGACCTGACCTAACACAATCGGTTGAACTGGAAGGGTCAGTTGAAACAACAAAACAGGTTGTGAAGGAATGGTAGGTTGAACAGGAACTAAGATAACTGCAGTTTGTATAGTAGTTCAAGAAGTCGTGTTCAGAATGAACAAACCTGATGTAGGCATAGCATCAAAAGACCAGATGGGGTTCTGATACAATGATGAGGCACTAGGAGTGCCTGAAACTAACTTAGATAGATTGGTATAGCTATGTGGCAACATGGGTCCACTAGTGTCATGATAGGTGAGAGATGAGACTCTTCTTGTATAAGGAAATCCTTCTAGAGGAAATTCATATCCTTCCTCATCATCAATGTGAGCTGTATGGGTAGCAGAAAATTCTGAATGACCCAAAGAAGAGACTAGAATTTCACCTTTCGACTCCATAGATGGAAACAATTGCTGACGAGGAACCCAAGATGTGCGAGGAGATAACTCCAAGGGAATACCAGGCCAATCGTATGGACCATAAGGCTGAGGAGATATCACAACAGGATGGAACAATGGATTCGACGAATAGACAACAAGCCTTTGTAGACTCTCGGGAGTCTGCGGACTCTCAGGGGTCTAAATAGGATTATCAGAGGAATATGGATCTAATTCCTGAGGCAAACAAGAATCTGATGGAGGTGGGCAAGAAGACAAAGGTTGGATGCTCAGAATAATTCCAAGTTCAAAACCTTGATCCTCAAGTGATTGAGGAAGTTCTAGATGAACTCCTTGGGAGGACCCTTCAGTATCAGACAATGAAGGGGAATTATGAGATAAACTCAATGGTTCAACCATGATGATTTCCTCTTAGCAGCCAAAAAGGGAAAGGATATTCATTTAGGGCTTTAAAAATCTTGAAATTAATAGGGAATTACTCAATTTTGGTCTAAGAAGCAACTACTTGCGTTCGACATGTTTATCGTGGGAAATTATTGTTAGAAACAAAAACTTTTCCGTTTCATCTTTTAATATTCGAGAAAAGGGCAGAAAGGTGACTCTCATTGCTTTCGATAATTTAGCGAGCTTGAAAGGAAAATTTTCTCAATGATCTTTTCAAATTTTAATGAGTCAGAAAATATCGAAATGACTACTCGGGTGAATCTAGGTAAAAGGAATGTCAAGTAACCATAACTGCAATATACACCTCAACAAAAAAATTTACCAAGGACTTGACATACATGCAGGAAATCACCCCGAATGTTGTGTTCAGTGTATCATGTTTACAGGGTGGCAGACTCGACTTCCTATGGATAAAGGTTTGCAACCGATGGGGGTCTCCCTTTATATATGCAACGGTACGGGGAGCACAAATCCGTGCTAGCGTTGTCTATTGCCGAAGCGAATGAAAACTGCTAAGTTTTAAAGACATTGGAACACATCTCTAACCTAGACCACTAAATATGAACGCTAATGTTTCAAATGCTCCTTGGATTAATTGATAAATTTTAAAGTTGATCTTGGAATTATGTTTCAATTTCAAGGGCTTGACGATGTTACCTGTTCCTAAAATGCAAACTAGATGATGAGATGAAATCCTTCAATTCAATGAAAAATATCTATGTAGGGAAGAGGATCACTCAAATCATGCATCAAACCAAATGCAAAAGCGCATCTATGACAATCTTCAAATGCTAAATGCAAAATATGAAATCTAATCTTTCATATGACATGCAATGCCAAAACAAATATTAAAGCAAAATTTCCTTAAGATATAATGATGATTTTTTCTCTTTTTCAAAATGCAACTAACGTAATCTAGTGCAAAAGCAAAAGAGAATGCAAACAAGGAAACAAATATGAAAATCTCTTTCACATAAATGATTTGAATTCAACTCAAAATGCTTCGAAAACTATGAAAAGAATAACACTTGCACTTTCACTTTTCGAAACACAAAAAATCAAAGCAAACACTTCCTTTTGATTCCAATCAATTTGTAACCTATCATTTGTCAAAGAGAACTTAAGAAACTTCCATAGTATCCACTAATGAAAACAACTTAAGATGCAAGAACCAAAAAGTGATTTGCAAAGTATGTTGGAACACACAAAGGCTCTTTAACACTGGCTACTGATCTTTGATCTCTGATGGGAAAACCAACAAGTGGACGAAGGTTGACCTAGAAGACCTAGAAATCCTAAAAGGCTAATAAAATGTGGACACTTAAACCAAGTTAAAAGGTGATTGGAGTCAGACAATAACAGATTCAATGAAGATCACACTGGTAAATCATTGGGAGAAGGAAAACAGAACTAAAAATAAGAAGGGAAACCCTAAATTTCTTAATTTTCTGCAATCATCACACTTGTTAGGGGGAAATTAGCGATCATCACTATTGTAATCAACGAACCTGCAATATCATCTCAACTGTCAGAGTAAAACCCGCTATGGTCAAGGAAAACAAAAAATAAACTCAAAATCTTCAAGAAAAACTCAAATTAACAACCTTCATACATCTAACAGAAAGTGACATTGACTACAAACAAGCAATAAATTCTTAAAAATGAATGGCTGATCAAACTCGTCAAAAGACAAGGTGAAGGAATGAAAGGAAAAGGTCATAGGCTCTCCAGTGGAGTCGCCATTTTGTTGATCAGGTTAATCCTCTTTGAGGACAAAGATTATCCCTCTAGCCCAATGAGTGGGTCTAGTAATTGAAGTTACAATCAACTAGACATCTTCCTAGGTTATGATTGAAAAGTAGAATGAAAGAGATGACCTACCTCAATTTGATGCTAGTCCGATTTCCTTTATTGAGAGCCTCGAACCACTTGTGTCATGGAATTTTTACTGCTTCTCTTGGTGCTTATGTACCTACACAAGTGATCAAGAGACAACAAATCAAGCCAAAACCAATAATAACCTACTTTGATGATCAAGGAATGCCAAGCTAATACATACATGAACATATATATTTTGGGAAGATGAACGAGCAGTTGTATATTATTTAAAGAATAAAAGGAATCTTACAACAATAGCCTTGATGTTGAAAGGCTCTCCTTTAGTGGTAATCCAAGTCCAAGCTAAGAAACTCTCCACACACTCCTTCTCCAAGTCTAATGAATAGCCTCTAAGCATAAGCTCCGCATAGGGGTGCAGATGGACATAGACCAAATATTTGGGAATGGGAGAGGAGGAATTTATAGGCAGGGAGAGGGAGTTAGGGCTCCTCCAAAGATAGGATTAGGCCCACATCTCAAGGAGGTAGCTCATAGGGATAAGACAAATAGGTTAAGTTAGGAGGATTCGACCTCATTTATGTGAAACCACCTCCAGCTCGCCACTCTGGAAAGCTTCTAGATCACGAAGCTTCTCATCCTCTTTTGGAAAATTACCTTTTTGGATCATCACGGCTATGATAGGGAACAGAGTGATGCCACTGCGGGTCAAACATGGTGCAACAGGTGACCATCGCAGTTTTGAGCTTCATAAGAGCGATGACCCTCATTTTAAGGTTTTAAGAGCTATTTCCTTAGGGAAAGCTCAAGACATTTTCCAAGAAAAGTTAAAGGAGGGATCTAAGTTGTATACATGGATGAGTATACTGTATGATAGTAATTTTCAAACACTTCGGGGTATGTCACAGGGAAGTGCAGGAGGCATGACAAAATGTTGTGTAACACATAGGGATATATGTAAGGTCTAATCTTTGGAGGAACACTTCACGGATTCAAGTGAATAGCATTATCATGACCGTGAATAGGTGGGAGAACTTTAGGGGTCTCAAATACCTTGGAATTATTGTGAAGGACTCTTTGGAGATCTAGAGAAATGGATGAATTAGATGTTTGAACATATAGTAAACATAATTGTGCAAATACCCCTCGTTGTTTCTTTTTCAAAATATTTTCCATGCCATTAGAGCTTATTATATTTCTAGGTTTCCCTCTGATACCCCTTAATTCAATTTCCTTTATTTCCAAGAAAAATTTCAAGAAAATTTCTTGAAAATTAAAAGCTATCGTCCCAAAATATTGTAACCATTGGAATCCTAATACAACATTTGCACCACCCGATGGAATGGAAAGCATTGGACTACGTAATACATATTCCCCCATGGTTAAATTGATATTATGGTAGTTCCCTGAGTAATTATAGTTCCTCCATTTGCAACCATCACTTGACACTATGGTTTTGGATATAGAAATCAATTCAAATCCTTGGCCATCTTACAATCAATAAAATTATGATTACTACCTGAATAAATCCACACTATTACCTTTTTTGTTAGGTCCCAATAATTAGTGATTCCCCCAATACTATTGTTATTGTATCCCTTATTGTTATTATTGTTCCCCATAGAATCCCACTATTGTTATTTTTGTGCCTTTGTATTATTATTGTTACGTCGGCTTGGTTATATTGTGAACCCTTAGACTCCTATATATAGAAAGAAGGTTTTGTCATTTTTATCATCCATGAATTGTTCATTTGTGTAATGAAAAGGAGGTTTCCCCCTCGAAGAGGCTGAATTCTAAGGTGTTGATATTTTCTATCTTTTTGTGAGCTTGTTTCATAACATTTGGTATCAGAGCTTTAGATTCTAGGGTTTCGTTGCTCCAAACAGGCCATCGTGGAATGTTTGCTATAATTTTTTTCTGTGGCATTTCAGAGGCGAAAAAAAAAAACCCATTTTAGACAAAATCTTGATGAACCTCGGGTCTGAACTTCTTATCTTTTCTTGCTATATTTTCGGATATATCATCTGAGGAAGTTAGGGTTTTTGCAAGCTCCAGAATTTCATCTAAAACAGATCATCGTAGAATGTTCACTATAACACTTTCTCTACGATGTTTCAGAAGCTAACAAGAAAACCCATTTGCAAAGAAATCAGTCTGAACCTCAACTCTGAATTTCAAATCTTGTCTCACTATATTTTCGGAGATATAATCTAAGGAAGTTAGGGTTTTTGCAGACCCCGAATTAAATTCCAAACAGGTCACCTTGGGAAAATCGTCATAACTTTCTCTCTGAGCATCATATTGAATTTTCGTAAGAAGTTACAGAAAGAGGACAGACTTTAGTTTTTTTGGGTACCATTTTTATAACCTAGGGTTGAAACGGTGACCCGTGGCACATCATATAAGTTCGCTCTACTGAACAAGTCTATACTCAGGTCATCGTGGGAGATTTTGCATAACTATTCATTAGAGAATCCAATCTTGATCAGACTTGCGGGGTTAGAAATATTACTCATAGGGTTATCGCATGAAGAAATTTCAGACCTGAGAGATCCAAAATTATAGAGATACATCAAATTCAATATCAAGCTCCTACAAAGAGAAAAAAGGTGTGTAGTTTTTTTTAATTTTTGCATAAGCTTGGTTTGAAAAAATAGTTTTAAAGAATTCAAAGGGCACTGTGAAGCATTATTATTGGTAATTGATGCCCTAAAGAAAGAAAATGGAACACCTAGTAAGCAACCTAAAAGCTCTAGCATGACTCATGAAGAAGAGGAAGAAATGTAACATGACATATTAAAATTATGAGACCAAGTGCAACAAATTTCACTCACACAAAAAGTAATACAAAATAAGATGGATGGTTTAAAGAAAGACGTAGAAGCTAAGATGGATGATTTTAAGAAAGACGTGGAAGCTAAGATGGATGGTTTAAAGAAATTCGTAAAAGCTAAGATGAATGTCGTGGAGGCTAAGATGGATGGTGTGGAAGCTAAGATGGACGGTGTGGAAGCTAAGATGGACGATTTGAAGACAGATTTGAAGACAAACATGGAAGATTTGAAGACAGATTTGAAAAAGTTTCTACAAGAAATGCTTACTAATGGCGAAAGGGTAGTAAAGGAAACTCACGATGAGAACAAAATAAATGTTAATCATGATTTCATAGACTCTAATGTTGGATCGAAGAACCACCATGTTCCAAAGATCGATATGAGGAAGTTTGATGGCAAGGATCCCGGAACATGGATACTACAGATGGAGCAATTTTTTGATCTCCATAATGTGCAAAACACACAAAAGGTACGCATTGCAACTTTATATTTGGAACCAAATCAGTTTGTATGGTATCGATGGCGTTTTTCTCATAAATAAATTGTCACTTGGGCTATTTTTACAGATGAAATTATAGAACATTATGAGGATACAAAAAGTAACACTTTTTTTAGCCAATTGATAAATCTCAAACAAAAGAGTTCAATGATGGAGCACATTGAGGACTTCCAAAAATTGAATTTAAGGGTAAAAGATATTCCAGAGGAGCATAGGGTTGATGTGTTCATAGGGACTTTAAAAGAAAACATCCAACATGACGTTCGCCTTTTGGAACCAGATTCATTGGAGAAGGCATTCATGTTGGCAAGAAAAATGGAATGAAAAATTATGGCAACAATGAAGCCTACCACTCATAATCATAAAGATGGAAGTGTTGTTGCCGCTAGCCATCCACAACCTACAAGGTTGACACCACAACAATTGGAAGAAAAAAGAGCAAAAGGGCTTTGTAAAAGCTGTGATAGCAAATACACTAGAGGTCATAAGTGTGCCAAGAAGAAAGTATTTTACATATATTGTGAAGAGGAGGAAGCAAAGGAACAAGAAACATCAAAAGAAGATGATATACACTAGGAACAAACCCTAGAAAAAGAAGAAATGAATCCGACCATATCTTGTAATGCATTGGTTGGAATTACCACTCCTCAAACTATCAAGATAGAAGGGCATATCAAGAAGAAAAAGGTAATAGTGTTGATTGATTCAAGAAGTACCCATAATTTTATTCATTGTAAGATAGCCAAGGAATTGAATTGCTTCCTAGATCTAGCACTAGAGTGTCAAGTGATGGTTGCAAGTGGAGGAACCATAAATTGCTCAGGAAAGTGCCATAATATCAAGCTATCCATGGGAGAATATGTATTGAATAGCCCAATGCTTTCCATTCCAATGTTTGGTGCTGATGTTGTACTAGGAGTCCAATGGATACAATCCTTGGGTACAATAGCTTTTAATTTTCAAGAACTTTTCATGAAATTCTCTACAGAAGGAAAGGAAGTTGAATTAAGGGGTATCATAGGGAAATAAAGAAATATAATCAGCTCAGCTTCTAAAGAAAGAACAATGAGGCATAATTGCACTATTATGTTCACTAGAGGTTCCCACATCGAAATCATCCATTTCTCCAAATGTCCAAAAAGTCTTGGACAATCATTCCAAGGTATTTGAGACTCCCAAAGGCCTCCCACCTATTTGTGATCATGATCATGCTATCAATTTGATTCTAGGAAGTGTTCCTCCAAACATCAGGCCTTGCAGATATCCCTATGTCCAAAAGAGTGAAATTGAATGTATGGTTGCAGAAATGCTAGAGGCTGGTATAATTCAACCTAGTCAAAGTTCTTTCTCTGCTCCAGTAGCATTGGTTCACAAGAAGGATGGATAATGACATATGCGTCCAAATTATAGGGAGATCAACAAGCTCACTATTAAACATAAATTTCACATCCCTGTCATTGATGAATTATTGGATGAATTGCATGGATCAATTTACTTCACCAAGTTGGATCTTTGTTCATGATATCATCAAATCAGAATGAAGACTGAAGACATTCCAAAAACAACATTTGGAACTCATGAGGGTCATTATGAATTTTTGGTCATGCCTTTTGGCCTTACCAATGCACCTTCTACATTTCAAGGTTTGATGAATTCCATTTTCAAACCCTTAGAAAATTTGTGTTAGTTATTTTTGATGATATACAAATCTACATCAAGTCTTGGAAGGATCATGTTCAACATGTTGATAGGGTGCTCAAACTATTGGAGGAGAAACAATTA
>APFE030890488.1:24942-59123 GCA_000404065.3 Pinus taeda | reverse complement strand
CCCTGTAAAGGTCAAAAGGCGCGAGTTTCATCTTAAAAAAGTTACTTGTGGTCACTTCTAGAGCCTTTCTAGAAGAGTGTTTGACGTGTATTGAGCGCCTCCAGATGGTTCATGCATCCCTATGATAGAGGAACTTATCCCATCAAGAGAGGAGCTACCCCATCCAAAAGAGGGAGTATCCCATTGATGTTGGAACTGAATAACTTCCTCTAGAAGACTATAAATACAGGCATTGGGCCAGAGGAGGGGAGGTTGAAAGCTGAACATTCTAAAGGGTAAATGCTGCTGGAATTAGGACTTCCATTGTTGACTTGTGAGGAGAGATCACTATCCTTCCTTGTTGCCATATTGGGAGTGGGTGAGCTTGTCAAAGTAGAGGAAATCTCTTGTTGGACCCTGGGAGGGGCTTGCACAACACCAAGGCTCAGGTTGTAATGGTTCCTTTTTTGTTTCCTTAATACAAATAAGTCCATTCTTCTCAATGATTTGTTGTTAATGAATTATTTCATGTACTCCTTGGTCTATATGATGAATATGCTTTGTTTTATGAAATATTCAGGTGTTATGTAATCGTTTGGCTGTTAGTGTATGCAGGTCTTAAAGTGAAGGAGGAGCTCATCTGGATCAGCAAGGCTGGACTGCTACAACAAGCGTTGGATTTGAGGTAGGATCGAATGACGCTTGGTTTCTCATAGAAGAATGTATATTTAGAGAAGGATTGCTCTTGTTTGTTTTGTTTGTCACTAGAGAGTCTTAGACTCCTAGGGAGGTTAGGTTTGTCCGCAAAAATAACTCTTTCCGCATGACAATCTATAAGAATTCCCAAATCAAACAAAAGATTCCTCTGGAATTGCACGCTTCTCCCTTAGGAGGGTGCTTAGGATTTTAAAAACTTACCACAGGGTTAAGAAGGCATTTTTTTGGGATGGTCTTAAATCGGATATTCAAAAGTTTGTGGAGGAATGTTTGTTATGCCAACAAAATAAAGCTGAAACAATTAAGACAGCAGGTCTATTACAACCTTTATCCATTCCAAGCCAACGTTGGGAGGAGGTTTCAATGGATTTTATCACAGGTTTACCCATGTTTGAGGGAAAGAGTGTCATCATGGTAGTAGTTGACAGACTTACCAAGTATGCACACTTTTGTGCATTATCACATCCATTTAAAGCCAGTATAGTTTCTACAACATTTATGGAAACAATTCAAAAGCTACATGGAAACCCAAAGATTATTGTAAGTGACAGAGATCCCATTTTTACAGAAAATTTTTGGACAAAATTATTTTCTTGTCACGGTACTCAGTAAGCTCATAGCTCATCTTATCATCCGCAATCTGATGGGAAAACCGAGATAGTAAACAAATGTTTGGAAGGATATCTTCGTTGCTTTGTATCTGATAAATAAACACAATGTGTCAAATGATTGCCTCTAGTTGAATGGTGGTATAAACGAAGATATCAGATTGGATAAACGAAGCAAGGGAGGAATGGAAGAATGATGAAGAAGTGTGGGAACTTATTCAAAAGTTACAACAAGATTCCAGTACATATGATACATTTAGCTGGAAAAATGATTCGTTATGTTACAAAGATTGCTTATACCTCTATAAGAATTCCCAAATCAAACAAAAGATTCCTCTGGAATTGCACGCTTCTCCCTTAGGAGGGTGCTTAGGATTTTAAAAACTTACCACAGGGTTAAGAAGGCATTTTTTTGGGATGGTCTTAAATCAGATATTCAAAAGTTTGTGGAGGAATGTTTGGTATGCCAACAAAATAAAGCTGAAACGATTAAGACAGCAGGTCTATTACAACCTTTATCCATTCCAAGCCAACGTTGGGAGGAGGTTTCAATGGATTTTATCACAGGTTTACCCATGTTTGAGGGAAAGAGTGTCATCATGGTAGTAGTTGACAGACTTACCAAGTATGCACACTTTTGTGCATTATCACATCCATTTAAAGCCAGTATAGTTTATAGTGCATTTATGGAAACAATTCAAAAGCTACATGGAAACCCAAAGATTATTGTAAGTGACAGAGATCCCATTTTCACTGGAAATTTTTGGACAGAATTATTTTCTTGTCTTGGTACTCAGTTAGCTCATAGCTCATCTTATCATCCTCAATCTGATGGGCAAACTGAGATAGTAAACAAATGTTTGGAAGGATATCTTCGTTGCTTTGTATCTGATAAACAGACACAATGGGTCAAATGGTTGCCTCTGGCGAATGGTGGTATAACATTTCCTTCCATACAACAACAAAAATGACCCCATTTATGGCACTTTATGGATATCATCCACCATCCATCACATCATATTTAAGACAAAATTCTAAGGTTCAAGCAGTGGAAGATCACATCGAGCATCAGCAACAAGTTCTCCAACTCTTAAACGATAACCTCATCTTGGCGTAGAATAGAATGAAACAGCAGGTAGATCAACATCGCAGTGAAATAAATTTCGATGTAGGTGATTGGGTATTCCTACAGCTAAAACCATATAAACAAATGTCCCTCAAGCAAGATAAGAAGGATAATAAATTATCACCAAAGTATTATGGTCCATACAAGGTGTTACAAAAGATAGGTACTATGGCATACAAATTGGAGCTTCCTGCAGCTTCCCAAGTGCACCCAATTTTCCATGTTTCATGCTTAAAGAATATTATAGGTGTCAAGATTCCAGCTCAAACAATATTGCCAGAACTTGATGAGGAAGGAAAAATCATATTGGAACCTGAAGCAGTCAAAGAAATAAGAACTCAACAGTGATGAAATCGATCAATTTCAGAGTATCTCATCAAGTGGAAGAACTTACCCGTTGAAGATTCCACATGGGAGGATGATAATTTTATACAGAAGCATCCAAAACTACTCAAGCGTTGAGGACAACACTTTTTTGAAGGAGAGGGGCATGTTAGGTCCCCATAACACTGGTGATTCCCCCATTACTATTGTCATTGTATCCCTTATTGTTATTATTGTGCCCCATAGAATCCCACTATTGTTATTTTTGTGCCTTTATATTATTATTGTTAGGTCGGCTTGGTTATATTGTGAACCCTTAGACTCCTATATATAGAAAGGAGGTTTTTTCATTTGTATCATCCAAGAATTGTTCATTTTTGTAATGTAAAGGAGGTTGCCCCCTCAAAGAGGCTAAATTCTAAGGCGTTGATCTATCTTTTCTGTCTTTTTGTGAGCTAGTTTCATAACATTTTTCTTCTTGATATATCCTTCTATCTTGAGAGTTTGAGGAGTGGTAATTCTTGCCAATGCAATACAAGATATTATCAGATTTATTTATTCTTTTTCAAACCCTAGGGTTGATTCCTAGTGTATATATTCTTCTTTTTATGTTTCTTGTTCCTTTTCTTCCTCCTCTTCACAATCTACGTAAACTAATTTCTTCTCAACACACTTATGACATTTAGTGTGTTTCCTATCACAATTGTAACACAACCCTTTTTCTCTTTTTTCCTCCAGTTATTGTGGTGTCAACCTTGTAGGTTGTGGGAATCTAGGAGTTACAATACTTCCATATTTATAGTTATGAGTGGTAGACCTTCTTGTTTCCGTAATTTTTCTTTCAACTTTTCTTGCCACCCTAAATGCATTCTCCAATGACTTAGGTTCCCAAAGACGAACCTCATGTTGGATGTTATCCTTTAAAGTCCCTAAGAAGACATCAATTATATGCTCCTACAGAATATAAATTACCTTGATATTCAATATTTTGAAGCCACCATTGTGCTCCCCAACTAACCCCTTTTGTTTTAGATTTATCATTTGGCTGAAGAAGGTATTTCTCTTTGTGTCCTCATAATGTGTTATCAATTCCTTCGTAGAAAATTTCCAAGAGACTAGTGTTATACGAGAACAAAGCCATCGGTACCATACAAAGATTCAATGCATACCTTTTGTGTGTGTTGCGCATTATGTAGATTAAAGAACCGCTCGATCTGTAGTATCCATGTTATCGAATCCTTTCCATCAAACTTATGAATATCGATCTTTGGAATATGGTTGGTCTTCATACCAAAGTTGGAGTCTCTAAAATCATGATTTAGGTTTTGTTTTTTCTCTTCATGAGTTTCATGAAATACATTATCACAACTAGGAAGCATTTCTTCTAGCAACTTTGCCAAACCTTCCTTCAAAGCTTTCATGCATGCTTTTAAATCGTTCATGTAGCCTTTCATTTATGCTTTTAAACTATTATGCAAACCTTCTATGTCCATTTCTATATTTTCTTCTAAAAACTCCATTTTCCCTTTTAAACCATCCATCTTAACATTCATCGTTGCTTCCAATTAATTTTTTGTTACTCTTTGCGAGGGCGAAATTTGTTGCACTTGGTCTTGTAATCTCGATATATCATGTTGCATTTCTTCCTCTTCTTCATGTGTTATAGAAGAGAATTTTGTTGGCTTACTGGGTGTATCCAATTTTTTGTTTTGAGACATTTTAAAATGAAACACTGATATATATGCTTCAATATTCCCTTTGAATCACTTCAAACTGAATTTTCAAACAAAAGTTATGCAATTTAAAAAACAAAAGACATAATTTTTTCTTGATTTTAGGAGCTCAGTCTTGAAACTATTATATATCTTTAATTTTGGACTCCCAAGGCCTGAAAATTTGTTTGGAGGTAGCTTTCTATGCTATATTTCCTACAACACAAGTTAGACCAAAATTGGATTCTTCAGGATAAAGTTATATCAAATCTTCCACGGTGACCTGATTATGGATTGGTTCAATATAGAGAACTTGTATAGGCTTCCAAACGTCACTGTTTTAACCTTCACACCTAAAATTATTGCTCACAAAACTATAGTATATTCAATTTCAAGAACTTTTTACAAAATTCAAATCTGATGCTCGAAGTGAAAGTTATGACGATTTTCCCTAGGTCACCTATTTGAGACTGAATTTTGGAGCACACAAAAACCCTAAATTCTTGAGACCATATCTCAGAAAATATAGCGAACCAAGATGTGAAATTTTACACAAAGTTCACAAATATTTCAGCTCCATGGGGTAAAAATTTCAGCTTTTGAAGCTTCATAGAAAAAGAGTTATAGCGGAAAATCCAAAATGCCTTGTTTGAAGCAGTGAAACCCTAGGATCTAGAGCTATGATACCAAATGTTATGTAACAAGATCATAAAAAAGAGTAAAATATAGATCAACGACTTGAAAATAAGCCTCTTTGAAGGGGCAACCTCCTTTTACATCAGATAAATGAACAATTCTTGGATGATTCAAATCACAAGGCCTCCTTGGTATATGTAGGAGTCTAAGGGGTTACAATATAACCAGGGCCTACATAACAATAATAATGTAAGGGCACAACAATCACAATAGTGGGTTTCTATGGGGCACACCAATAACAATATGGGGGCTACACTAGTATTATAGGGACCTAACAATCTGGCTATCAAGTTGTGTTATAACTAGCCCACTAGGAGGAAAAGGGGTTCAATTATAGTCGAGTGCATTTTGCTCTATATATGAGGAGAGTAGCTGAGTGGATAGAGAGAGAAAAAAATGTAGCAACCCTTGGGCCACATGTGTCACTTCTTTTTAATTGCATCCATTTCCATTCAAAGAAAGAGAGAGCATATCAACCTCACTTTCTAGTTGGGTTTTTTCCTAAAAAGGTTTCCCATGTCATATATTGTGTCATTATGGTTGTGAACGATTGTATTTTTGTATGTTTTCTATTTTTTGCAATTTCTATATTGCATACGAAAAAAATAACTTAGTAAATTCAATATTCTAAGGAAAATAACCTTCTTGATATATATTTCAAATTTTATGTATAAATTTATCAAATTTGTCGTGATGAAATGTCCAGTATAATATTTGTGACAATTTATGAATTATTGTACCCTCTCGCAACTAAATTGGAATCTCTCTTCACAATATTCCATGGATTCATTCTCTCTTTAGACCATTCTAAAGATCTCATCTCTAGGATATTTGGCATTATAATAGTCCCTATATTTCGTAATGGATTCAATTCATTTGCTCCCAATTTCTGATACTATTCCTCTTTAAGATCATAAACCATCTCAAGGTCGATTCCCACAATGTAAAGGGAAAAATTTAAGCCATTGGAAATATTTTATATATTCATAAATCTACAAACAACCTCAATTTTAAGAAGGAAAGTATCAAGTCCCCTGTAGTGAGTCCATGAAAATGAGAGCACTAGGATTAGTATTATTCACCCTTGTTTATTCATCATTCCATTGAATTGGGAACTCAAATATCTTAGGTTGTTGTTCTTGTTATTCATCCATGGTATGATGAGACAAAGGTCCTTTTCTCTATATAATCTCTTTATAGAAAAAAGGATTTAGAAAAATCCATGCTTCTTCTTGAGGTTACTTGGCTAATTATTCAATAATTTATTTGATGTTTGATTCAAAATCCTCTCATTATTGTCCTTGTTTAATTGTACATATTTCAATGACATTGGAAAAAGAAGTTTTTGATAAAAATCTACCAAATCTATCTCTAGGTCGATGCATACAATTTAATGAGTGTTTTCCTTATTCTTCTTCATCTTTTAAAGTTTATATTAACTTAAGTGTATATTTTAGCACCCCCTTGATGATGATGCCAAAAGGTGATATTCCTAGGAATTACAACAATATTACTGAATTTTTTAGCTTAACTTTAGTTTATCAAACTAGGAACATGCTTCTTTATGCAATAATGTGCATTATATGTCTAAATTATGAATTGATGAAGTAAATGCAATCTAATGCTTTCTTGAATTCTTCATTGGTTTCCTTCCTTGATATATTAGTTCATAATCTTCAATCCCTCTTATGGGAGAAGAAAATGTGACTAGAGTGTTACTAGTTGGTTGTTTCAAGACTTAATCAATAGGGGGTTTGGTAATTAATGAGGTAAAGTGCCATAGGTACAACAATCTCTTCATTTTCATATACCACAGGGTAATATATGAACATATTCAAATTATACATATCTAAATTATCTAGGTAATGAAATTATGCTAGAATTAATGTTGCTAATAGAATTCATGAATATAAGAGAGGTTCAATCTTAGTACCCTAATCGAATATGACTGGGAATCATTATATTATTTCTCCATTTGAAATGCAATGTTATTATCCTCCCCTAGTCGATTGGAAGAGTGAGTAAAACAATCGATATCAATTGACCCTTACTTCTCCTTTCTTTCCCTTGAACGAATCTACATTCAAAACAATGTTTTTGTTGTAATCGTAATCTAGATTGCGTCATTGAATCTGATTCACGCTATAATCGTTAGGATTCCAAAGGAATCTATGAATCTCACACCAACAAAATGGGGAGTTATATTCCATCAAGCCTGCTTCTTCTATCTACCCATCCACTATGTTGATTGATTGACACACTGAAATCTAAATTCAAGAAAGGATAAATGAGGTGGTTGTAATTGTTCCTTGATATGAAATATATAGTGCAAACAAAATCATTAAATTCATAAATAATGCTTAACAATGATTAATTTTAGGTTCAAAGGATGTATATTAGACATTGAACACTATAATTATGAAGCTGTAAGAATTGCAATAAATAAAGGAAATTACATAGTTGAAACAAGAAGAAGAAATTGAAAACTAAATAAAGCTTGTTGAAGTAATCGTCACAACACAATTACAATAAACTATAATCAATTGAAAAATTAAATATACTACAATTGAAGGGGTCCCTTGCATTCCCTTATGTGGCCTCTACCTAATGTTATGAAAATAACCCTTGAGGAAATTACTAAATACTCAAATATGGAAAAATAGTCCTTTATTAAAAAACTAAGAATTATAACAATAAAGTATCTTTACAATTTGAATGCACTATATGGAAGCATACAATAGGAAGTAACTCCCTTTCTTCATTATATTTGTATTTATGATGATAAATAATAACTAGACTTTAAATCAATCCTTAATTGAATGATGGTTGTCACTTTGATTCCTAAAATTAAGAAACATTGTTTCAAGAGACCTATTTTCTCCCTCCTACACTTCCAATGCCTCCAATAGCAAATCAAATGAGGAACATGGTTGATTGGGTACTTTAAGTGCTTGTCCCCCTTGGAGATTTAAGAAGGAACATGATCCCACTTTTCTATCATGTGGAGATAGTTGCTCATTGATGAAGGTTATCCCATAAAGGTTCCAAATATGTGAACAACTTCCTTCAACATCACCCCATAATCTTGAAAATGTTTACATTTATTCAAAACATCATAATTAGGCTACATCATATCACATAAACTCTAGCATCCATTCAAACATGCATAATGAAAATGCCTCATATTTATCATAATATTAAGAATTTTATGTAAGCTTTAGGCTCTTACAACACAAAACGGATCATATTAATTGTGATATGACCATTGAAATCCTACCATCTAGTGGCCCATCATTGGTTAATCCCCATATAAATAGAGGTGATGTCTCAAGTCAAGTAAGGTATGGTCCAGGCACAATAATAACTAAAAGTAGGTTTATGTGAAAATATTGGTAAATAATTGGATAAAGAATATTTGCTTATAATTATCCCTTTCTGGAGTACAGGGGAGATAAGATGATCGAGTTGAGTTGTATCCAAATGTGAGGACCCAATCTAATTGAGTTTTGCCTAAATGAGAGTAGACGAGATAATGAATGTCATAGAATACAACATCAACTAGACGAGACAAGATGATATAATATGGATAGGATGACATGAGTATATGAGAGGAGTTGGACATGATGACACAAGACAACCAATATAAGACACCTAGCCAAATGACATAAGTGTCATCAACAAACCTAAACTGTCATTTGGATTTGAGATGGAAGTTGTTGATGACTAATGCTTCAAAATGTTCCATGTATATGTTTACCACAACACAGGATAAGGACGATCCAATCCTTGTACCTATAACTTTTTTATAGAACTTGTATTTCAAACTAAATAAAGTAGAAATATGACACAACTTGCTAAGATTTGAAGCCTTTGGGTCAACAAACTTAGAAATGTGGTCAAGGGCTTTTGAAAGTGAAATTTTGGTGAATAGGGAAATTGTATTGACACTAAATTTCATTTCATGTTCATTTAGAAGGAGATCATGAATTTATGGATGAAATTAGTGGAGTATTTTATATAGGAACTGGTTTTACCTAACCCCAAGAGTTAGCTCAATTGGTCGAGTCCCAATTGTTAAAGTACCTTTTCTATTGAGAGGTCACAAGTTCAATTCTCTCGATACCCTAGAGGTCAGGTTGCATGGTTGAGCCAACAAGAAGTGATCCCTTCGGGTGGATATGCCTGGTAAAATATTCCGTGAACATAGTGGTCACCAATCTTGGGGATCCATGAAATACATAGAAAAAAGACAAAGTAAGAAAAAAGGAATTGATTTTAGCTATAAAATATTTTAGTTTCTCCACTAAGAACCTAACTAGGGAATATGTAGGGGATATAATTATGCTAACATGAGCCCTAGATGGTTTTCCCTTTTGTGAATATTAGGTTCGCCATAAATGTTGCACATTGTGTTGTCATTGATGACAACATGTGTTATTGATGTCAAAGGGGATGCCCAAGATAGTAGTAATGTTATTCATGAATCAAACAAAGTAGTATGATGCATAGATCTCTTGCATGCCCTCATTAGGTGAAGTCAAAAGAGGTATGGATTTTATTGATTTTTTCATAAGGTTATGATGTGCTAATGATCCTATGAACAACATACTTGGAGATTCCTCATCAAAAACTTTCCAACAGTATATCCCACTCCGAAAAAATCATCTCGAATGAGAGGTTATGGCCATTTTAAAATCAACAATTGTAAAGGACCAAAATTATAAGGCAAAAACCCACCTACATTAATCTGTTAAAAGTGCACAACTTTCGAATAGATCCACAATGGATGGCAACCAGACATGCACGAACTTTAATGTAGCTAAAGACCACACACCATTCTCAAATCGAATGATGGATGTATGCCAACATGTGCACTAGTTAACCAAGAGCGGCCTTGCCATAGTGGTCAATACCATTATGACACGTGGAAACGTTTGTTTGGATGCTTTGGCAATAATATGGACCCTTGCTCAGTCACCCATTATGTAGCAACAATGATGACGTGTGGTAGTGTTTGGTTAGATGTTTTTGGCAATGACATGCCCCCTTGCATGATCACCCATGATGTAGCAATGAGGATGACATGTGGCAGAGTTTGGTTGGATGATGTGGCAATGATGTGGCCCCGCAAATAGTCAATCAGGACATAGTAGCAAAGAAATGTGGTTTAATTGGATGAGGTGACATCAACAAGATGATGTAGAATCTCCAAGGATTGTCACATGGCATGCGCAAATGGCAGTTTGTGGTTGGTCAAACAATAAAAAATGGGTGACACATGGCACCCCTCATGAGTTGCCATGTGGCATGATGATGTCCTCATATGGGTGACCATGGACCCCCAACATAGGGTCACATGGGCATGGTCACATTGAACAAAGAACCGAGCCCTTAAGGTCACAACATAGGTCATATTGTGATAAAAATTGGTCACATTGAACCAAGAGATGAGCCCATGAGGTCACAATGTAGGTCATATTGTGGTAAAATTTGGTCAAATTAGCATGGTCACATTAAACAAAACGTTGAGCCCTTGAGTCACGACAAATGTCATGATGTGGTGGTATGAGTTAATATCTGGGACTAATGGCGTATATTATGGGCCCTCATGATCAACTCCTTGAGCCTGGGACCACTAAACCAATATATATAGAGGTTGATCATAGACTCCATGAAAACACAAGCGAGCTAGTGAAGAACAAAAAACAATATATGTGTGAGGTTGATAACTCATTGGTTTTGAGCACAACGCAAAGGCAGAGTCTAACATTTGTGTGGCTCAAAATCCCAACAATGGAGGTTGTTAATTTTTTGGTTAAATATGTTTTTATTGTTCAAGTGACATTGCTCTCAGCCAAGGCATAACCAAGATATGGAGAATGGACATGCAATCTGACTGTGTATTAGACAGATGGATGTAATGGTCAAGCCTGAGTTTTATAGTAGTGGTATGTTTATGTAATAACTAGTGGAGGGTTCAAGCCTTCAAATGTTTGTCTTCATACATATAGCATGTGCTGATGGTTGATTCTGCGAGGGGGTCAATACCCAATTTAGTTTTAAACACAACAATTTGAATATGTATAGTAAATCTTTGCCACCGGTGATGGCTCAGCAGACAAGTTAGTTGGTTATGTGTTATTCTTTGCTTAGTGATGGTCATAGGTTCAAGTCTCGTCATACTTGATCAATCTTTTTTTATAAGGGTTGTCAACACGCCACTTTTTGTCAATTCGTAGAACAATTAACAATACAACAATAAGCATTTGGTAGAATTGTTGTTGGAAGTTGAGAAATTTGTAGAATGTTCCTTGAAAAAGTCATTTTGTAGAACACTTAATTTAATATTTTATTTTGTATAATTTTTGGGGGTTTCTAGGCTCATTTAAGCCAAATTAGATTCTAAAAGAAGCATGGTGGTTAGGGTTCAATGATGAACAATTCTTAAGGCATGAAAAGCCTTGTTGTCATTTTCTTGATGTTCAAAATTAATAGTATTTGTTTTGGGAGCTTATGAGCTAGGTTGTAGTTGAAGTTGGGTGTATGGAAAGAACAAGTTTTAAGAAGGGTTTTATGTGACCAAATTGATGAGCAGATTGGAACAAAGTTTGAATAGGGTATGACAATTCATTGATAATATTATGATAACATTAATTTGTTTAGTTTAAAAATTTATATTGATTGAAGAGCAAGTGGATCCAGTTTGAAAGATTTTGAAAAGTGGTCCACAAAAAGTTGAAGAAGGAGGTGGGTGCCTCCAATGAGGTCGAAACCTAGAGCAAGTCATTGCTTGCTCATCTTTGAGGTTGGTGCCTCAATTAAGTTGTAGCCTATAGTGAGTAACTGCTTTCACTTTTTGAGGTCGGTGCCTCAATCAAGTTGTTGCTTATCGCAAGTAGTTGTTTGCATATCTTGGGGGTGTGTGTGCCTCTGGTAGGTTGTGTCTGCAAATCTATGTAATGAATTGAACAAGAAGAAGAATATTTTGTAATTTTCTCCCGTATGGGTTTTTGCATAAAAACTTATGTCCTCTTGTGTTGATGTGATGGTTTTTTAATGTATTGTTGATTTGATAATGGTTTCTTGATGCATTGTTCTATTTATTGATATGCTGCAAATAGTAATGATGCACTGCTACGTAATTGTTCATTGATAAAAAGCTGTGAAATAATAAAATTGTTGCCATATTGATTCGGCACCCCCTGCTAGCCCCCCCCCCTCCCCTCCCCCCCCCTCCTTAGTGTGATCTTTGGTTTAACAATCAATTTTGGGTGTTTGAGGGTTATGGAAAGAGGTTTATACGAAGAGAAGAAAATTAGATTAACAACTTTAACTTTATAATTGAAGGCGTTCATGGTTATAAATGCATTATCCTTATGACATTTTATGATAATATTAGGGTTATCATCCAAGTCATGAAGGGTGTTGAATTCAAAAAAATGGCTTGAGAAGTTTGGTTAAACACAGCATTTAAGAATAACCAATCTTGGTTTTTTCTACTTCATGAATGAAAGTTGTGAATCATGTATTCAATGAATATGTAATTTTGTGAAAATGTGTCAAAAAGCCACAACATAATTAAACCCTTTTTGAACAAAATTAAAAGGGATGGGGAATTAAACCCTTTTTGAACAAAATAAAAAGGGATGGGGAGTTGGTTCATGAGGAAAAATAGATCATAATTGAAAAGGAAAATTATGGATGGGGGAGAGTGGACTAAAGATTTGGTGGAGAAAATTAAAATTGAAGTTTACAATGTTACATATATTAGAATTAAATGATTATATAATTAGCATAAACATTTAACACAAATGTCGAAGATAAAATTTAGTTATATCATCTTTCTTCTTCTATTCAATAGATAGGCTAAGCTTCCCTCTATTTAGGCTCAACATATTTAAAAAAAAAAAAAAAAAAATTAAGGTATTAAAAGAAAGGAAAAGAAATAATAGATTGGTTGTAAATGGGCTATAGGGTATGCCTTAAAACTGTTTTTTGTTAACCTTAAAATTGTTTTTGATTAACTAATGGCTAGTCCAAAACTAAGAGGTATCTTTTGGTTAATTAATAGCTTATCCAAAAGTCAAGGCATTTTGCAGGAAAGAAAGCCTAGGCTTTATAGACCATCAACAAATTACAAATAGAATGGTTTTCTAGAATAACATTAATGAATCAACTTGTTCCCACTATTAATATTGATGTGAAACTTACTTGTAATAAGTTTTACCACTGTTTAAAAAAAATAGTCGTGTCTCTCGATAGATCATGTTAGTTAAAATTGAAGTTTTCTATGGATCATTTTGGTTAAAAATTGAAGTTGATCGATGTGATTTGCTCGAGCATTGAGCATTGTATAAGGAGACTCGATGGGTATTTGGACCATTATTACAGGAGAGCGATGGTGAGATTGGATATCCGAGCACAGGTGGAAGAAATAGATGAAGTTTGCCTTACCGGTAGGGCAGATTGTTCGACCTGACATGTAAGCGATTCTTGACTAGGATTCAAGGAACAGTAATACGATGAGGGTCAGAATCATTGACCACTACAGGCGTAACAAATTTATAAGATGGAGAGGCCGGATGGGCATGAGGTTTGTTACAGTGTGAGGAAATTGAGTGATCGTTGGTGCCTGGGGCCGCATCAAGGTTTGATAAGTAGGGAGGGCAACAGATATTGATGGGCGTGATGACGCGAGGATGGAGAGATTTAGAGATAGATGGATTGGTGGGACCGACAGGAAGTTTGGGAGTTTTTTTGGTAGTTCGACTGTGGATGCTCGGGGTGAGAAATTGAGAAATTAATTGCTGGAGGAGAACCCTGGGACCCCGGTTTGGGATGGGGAATTTGATTATTACAAATTGTGGGATGAACCGAGAATAGTCAAGATCTTATGTAGCTTCTCAGGTATTTCCTTTGATAATCAGTATCTAGAGTTCCTTTATATAATTCTTATTGGACAACACTGAATATACTTAACATTACATAGGTTACAAAGAGAAAAGGTTGACTTGTGAACGTGTATGTGTATTTATCATGTTTCAAAGATAATTTTCCATTAGACTTGTTGTAAATTTAGGAAATGTTTCCTGAGCTCATAGTTGATTGTTAATTTTTTCAAAGTAAGTTATATATAATTTAATGAATAGATAAAATAAAAAAAATTTGGATCAATTTTGTTTAAAATTGGATAGATATTTTTAAGAATCATAAATTCAAGTTGTTTAATTTGCAAATTGAAGTGTTATGAGGATTTTTAAGGGTACTAAATTTATTTATATATTTAAAAATGCATTTTAAATAACAAAAAATCATTATCTCTTTGTTTTTTCCTTCTTTTTCAATAAATACTTTTATATTTCTTTTTTTGCTTAAGCAAGTATGGATCATTCTATATCATTGAGTGAAAAAAATAATGTACAGTATATACAAACGTCCACCCGACGCCAAAGAAACAGAAAAGAAATAAAAGCTTAAGCCACCAAGGGCTAACCTTACAACTTTGCATCTTAAAATTCAAACCTAAGAGTTAACTAACAAAACTAAAGTCTATCCCTCAGATAGCTAGCGAACTTTCGCGCAGCCCCCCTCCGGAAAACCCAAACCACTAGAACCGTCCCCACAAAACAAGAAGAATGACGGCAGAGGAGAAAAACACCCAACCAAAGAGACTGATGATTAACGGTCCTACCCCACTAAGTTGCTCAATCCAGGACAATCGTTGATTCACTACAACCGAATCCAACAGAGGAGAATGATTTCGCGCGGGCCAAGAAGGTGCATCTTTAGTAAGCAATGGAGGGCAGTTTTTGGAGCCCCCACCCTACCACGTGTCACAAGACGAATGGGATCGTTGCGAAAACGCCCAAAACTGGAACCACTTGAGAGCGGTGCGATCAGTCGAAAACCGCCTGTGAGGCGGTTTTGCAAATCTGGACTCCAAAATCTGAAAACACCAGATGGCGAATAACCGGGTTCCTCTAGCAAAAGTTGAACTTCCTCTCCTTGATTTGGGATAATGAGAGGGTAAGAGTCTTTCCTCAAAGCGTTGCGCATGATGAACTGAGATCTTCATCCCACTTGCTCCATGAGTCCAAGTGACCAAATAAAGTTCTCTTCTCTTCAGAGACCAGCAACTCAGAAAATGAAGACCCATGTAGGGGAAAATCAAATTGAGATAGTTTCCATGGTTTTGAGTCTAAACACTTCCCTATCTTCTTCTGCCTGATCGCAGCATAGAGCTCTCAGAATGCTTGGATGCAACTCCTGCCACTTCATTGACACATTATTCTCTATGCAGCTAACTCGGTCGGCTAGAAAATCTGCCAACTTATTTGCCTTCCTGTGAACATTGTGGAAACTGATAGCGCGCAGGCCCTGAAGATGGCTTTGAATTCTTTGGAAGACTTGAATTAACTTCCAATGCTTAGAGACTCTATCTGGCGCAGTACCATTATGTATTTTTTGCACTGAGTTGATAATTAAATCCAAATCTGCCTCTATCATGACATTAAGACAATTATCTTGCTTCAGAAAATCCAGGCATTGTTCCATAGCCATTAGTTTAGCCATGTTGTTGGTGGCTGTACCTAGGTGGCAATGGAAGATGAAAACAATACTTCCCTCTGCATTTTTGAGGACACTCCCATACCCTGTTATTCTCGAGTTCCCCTTAGAAGCCCCATCAATGTTGTATTTTAAATAGCCTTCCAAAGGAGGATGCCAAAATTCCTTCTCCGTATCCAAAGAAATAACCTTCCTGTCAAGGCCAAGGAGGGTGAGCCCCTACATCCCTAGCTGCCTGAGTACAGTGATATGGGGTTTAACGGTGAGTTTCGCTGGGTGAAACCCACGAAATGAGGGTTCAAATCTCATTGAGTATATATATGACCTATTGTGTCTTGGCTAGAAGAGTAGGTGACCCCATAGCGGACGTCTCGGCTCTTGTTGAGGCATAAGTTTCATGCTATTGTGCAGCTTGTAGGCAGTTGCACCTAGCCCAGGTTTATAGTGGCAGCCAGTTAGATTTGATCTTGGGTCTGTTCAGGATAACTCTCACCAGTTACCGATTATCCTAGATTCAAAAAAAAAAAAAAAATCTGCATCTGAAGGAGGTTTATTAGGGAAGTTGCAAACAGTGGTTCCCATAGTCTCCTTGAGCTGTTTCAGGATTATCTTCAGCAGGTGTTGTGGGGGATTTTTGCCCCCCTTAAAAGTTCTTTTGTTCCTCTCCTTCCAAACATTCCATATAATGAAGCTTGGTGTAAGAGCCCACGCTGAGTTCAGAATTTCATTATCCGAAAAATTACTCCTCCAATTGATAAGGGTACTAATGATGCTTCCTCTGTCTCTATTAGATTGTTGAAAGATTGTAGCATATAAGTCCCATAACCAAGATGTGAAAATGCAATTGTTGAATAAATGTTCCAAAGTTTCTTCTTGAGCCTCACAGAGCAGGCATCATAAAGGCCCCTGAACACCCCTCTTCCTTATGTTATCCCAAGTCAAAATTTTCTTGTGATAAACTACCCACATGAAGAGTTTGATTTTCATCCACCCTTGGTGCCTCCAAACGTTTTGCCAGATTCTGTCCGGAACCAGGGGATTAAGACTAAAGGTGCCCTCTTTGTTATTTCCCCATCTCAGTTGGTCTTGTCCTTCTGCCACAAAGATTTTCCTTTGCTCTACTATTTTCCTGAGCTCCTCTGCTTTTGTTTCCAGGAAATTGTTATTTCTGTAATCTATATTTCTCTAGATTCTCCACTTATCTGTATGATGAGGATGATTCCAAAAATCTTTAACTTTGATTAAACCTTGGGAATCTGACTCCTGCTTAAGGTCAAGGAAGTCTTCTTTTAACATAATTGATTCTTGTTGCCACTTATCTTCCCAGAAAAGAGCAAGATTTCCTTCTTTGATTTCCCAGAAACTATTCTCTTGTACTAGTCTTCTATTCTCCCATGCTTTGTTCCAAATATGTGAACCCTTAATATTTCCTGACATTCTTATAAGATCACTGTTTTGCCAGGAACTAGCATATTTTTCTTTCCAGATATTAGCCCATTGAGTCTCTGGATGTTGAACCCAGCGCCACCAAAGTTTGGCTCCTAGAACCTTGCTGAGAATCTCTTGATCATCCAATCCTAGCCCTCT
Organism: Pinus taeda; assembly: GCA_000404065.3. Classification (NCBI taxonomy): domain Eukaryota; kingdom Viridiplantae; phylum Streptophyta; class Pinopsida; order Pinales; family Pinaceae; genus Pinus; species Pinus taeda. The sequence goes on along the minus strand of APFE030890488.1, from coordinate 41,808 downwards.
TGATCATCCAATCCTAGCCCTCCAGAAATACTTTTATATTTCATATGAGGAATATATATGTTTTGATTGTAGAGATTATTTAGACTCAACAACAAAGTTTAAAGTCATTATAACAAAATTCATCATGTCACATGTGGGCATTAAACCTAATTAGGAAAAATAACAATCATTACTCCTAATCACCCTAAATAAATCCAATTCTCTTCTTTATAAGATATATCTATTTATTCTGAAATTAAAAAAAAAAAAAAAAAAAAAAAAAAAAATTTAAAAAAATAAGGTTAACTTTCAAAAGTGTATTTATCATGTTTCAAACAAAATATGTCATTAGGCTGGTTGCAAATCCAATGAAAATTCTTAAATGTAGAAAAATGATGGAGTTGATATAAAAATTGATATTTGACATTACCATAATAAGCCCCATTCCATAACGAAACTAGAATTTTGAGCCTTTGATGATCCGGACACAGTTATGGACTGTCACTTAGTTTTGTTACTAGAATATTTAATTTTTTTTACACGATATTTTCAATTAAATTTTCGATGAAGGAACAGACAATAATGATCTTTTGAGTTTTTGAAGTTTCATCAACTTACGTTGATTCAGACTGATGAAAAAATACCCTGTTTATTATGTGTTTTTGCATAGCGAGCTGAGAAAAAACAAGGCAAAAATCTCAGATAAAATTTTCCCCTCTTATAGTCCAGGGAGAAATTATTTAATCACATATAGTTTTTATGATAATGTAAAGACCCTGTTGCTCACTTTTGATTAGACGTAGATTCCCTTAAAGCTATATCATTAGAAACTAACAGGTGTAAATTCGCCTAAACTATATTAGTAGAAACTAAGAGGTATATATTCCCACAAAACTCTTTAGAAACTACAAGGTGTTTGGACAAGTCTTAAAGATCTCCTGCCCAAATTCAACTTTCTCAGGCATACTTTGTAAAATTGGAGTAGTGAACTCATTACATTGAAAAGTCAACCAAGGAAGCTTCGCTCATTCTGATGCTCTGATTATCAGCAAATCCTTACTGAAGTGCTTCAGGCATATCTCCTTTCTCAGCCATACTTCTTAAAATGGAGTAGTGAACTCATTACAATAAAACTTTTACTGATCACACCATTGCTAGAACTTTGAAAAGTCAACCAAGTAAGCTTTGCTCACTCTGATTCTCTGATTATCAGCGAATCATTAATGAAGTGCTTCAAGCATATGTCATATAAAGAAAGAACAAAAAGATGGGCACAATCATGCATCAAAACAAAGCCAATCATCAATGTGTAGCTATATCCATATACCTGCGGATATGTAAGTATATCCGTATACTTGGGATGCTATCAATCAGTTATTGCTAAAATTTAAGGTGACTTACCTCTTTATTATTTTTGATGGTGATTCATAGGAATTGAGAATTAGGTTGGTTTTATATTTGTGTGACATAGGTCACAATTCTGATTGTGATATTTTAATTTAATTTTTAAGTATTTATATATATTTTTCTATTAATATGAGTAAATCAGGGTTTAAACTTGTACCCTTTACACCTGAAATGCTTTAATAAAACACTCTGTTACCGACTAATCTACATCTTGAGAGTAATTTATTTCTCCAATTAAATGAAAAGAAAACAATAACTTTTTTTCCACACTACATAGAGTTTGATTAATTTTTCGTTTTCATAACTTCTTGATTGATAATCAAGAATTAGACTTACATGAATTAGACTTATAGTTTTCTGGATTTGAAATAATTGTGTTAGCGCTTTGTTTCAGTTGTATAGTTTTGAAAAGCCTTATTTTATTTTATTTTACCAAGATTTCTCTATGTTTGTATAGATAGCTCTTTGGATTTGCAGGAGGCTATTTCTAGATTATGTTTTGTTTCTCCAAGGTGTTTTGTTGTGCCAAAACTACATGTAGTTCAAATTAGGTTTGTTGTCAAAGTATGGTAAGAAATTCATTGCAGCTGCTTCAGAACTTAGGCTTGATTGTGTTGTTAATCATGAATTTTTAATATGAGTTATTTTGTATTATATTTTTGTTTTTTTTAATTATAAATTTGGATGTAATTTATATTTATGTTTTTCAATATTTTGTTGTAAATGATTTTTAACTAATGTTATCAGAATCGAATTAGTGATTGAACTGAAAAATTTTGTAGACCAGAACTAGTCAAAACCGGATTTGAACCAATTAAAAAATTGGATAAAAAAACTGTTTACCAAAAACACATAAAATATTTAATTTTTAAAGAAAAACATATATATACATGTGCATCAATATGAATCCAAATTATTTATACACAAACAAGCAAAAGTTCTCATTTATATAGCATGTAAGGGTGCATATAACCAAAATAGCAATGAGTGCTATCCATCCCTGAACTGAAAATACATCAACAAATAGGCTCTAAATGACTTCTAGCATAAAAAAAAAAAAAAAATCATACTACAACAAATACAATAGGCTTTAAATGACTTCTAGCATAAAAAAAAATCATGCTACAACAAATACCAACTTATCATCAAAATTATTGCCTATATTGTGATCTTTGCCATCAATATAACCCTCTAAGCCTAAGATGGAAAAAACGTAGCATGTCAAGTCAAGATTTTGTTTGAGTGATGGGTACATTTTTAAGATGGGTACATTTTTAATAGAGTCATGATAGAGGAGTTTGACAACCAATGCCACTAAAGTCAAAGTACATAGAGGGATTGGTGCTTTTTATTAAATACCAGTTAGTTACCCTTGTACCTGACAAAATCCAATGAGAAAGTTGCAATCCTCGTAATCCTAAAATCCTGAAAATTTGTTAAGTTTGCAAAATGCAATGAAAGCGTTGCAATTACCGCAATCCTAAAATCCTGAAAATTTGTTAATTTGCTAGATTTTGAGTGAAACCTAAAATTCTACTTTCTCTGTATGAAATCCAATGAGGTTGGAACCACTCTCAAATCCCTTTATTTTCTCCAATACAATCAAATCAAATCCAATGAAATCTAAAAATTTAAGTAAAAATGACATTTTCCTTAATTTTTCATTTCCATCTCTATCTTTTTACTTTAAAAATTTAACATTACCATAAATTACATAGCAATAATATCACTATAAACTTGAATATTATGCTGACCTAAAAACAAATTAGAAATGCGCTAACCCAATTAAAAAATAAAAATAAAAAACAATTTTTTACGCTGATCCAAAAAGTTACGAGCCACAAAGAACCGGTTTCGTACAGGCTGATTCAGTGGAATAGGCTGGTTCAATACCGAATCAGCCTATTCCAATTCAGATAATTTTGGATCCAAAAAAAACTGGACCCGTCGGTTCCACCGGTTCTGATAAGATTGTTTCTTAATTCATATAATTGTGATTTGTGATTTCTCATATCATGGTAGTGAAAATACTGATAAGATTGTTTCTTAATTCATATAATTGTGATTTGTGATTTCTCATATCATGGTAGTGAAAATACAAGATTAGAAAATCATACCAGCACATCCATTTTGCTCTTGCACAGCATCGCATTTATGTTTAAAAGTTCACAGAAACTTTGTTCGAAGATGTGAGAAAAGCCCAAAGTTTCTTGGTCGTTTCTGCAAATTTGAATGTACAGGTTAGTATGGCCGCTCTATTTTCGTAGTGACTTGCAAAGGTTGGATGTTCTAGATTGCTCTAGAGTGAAAATGGAAAGAAAATAGTGAACGATAGATTGCTCCACTCTTTGGACAAACTAGATGGTTCAAATTCCAGAAACACTTGTCGACCATCCAAAGCTCTATAGTTTAGTATCTCTGGAGAGGTTTTATATGGTTTTCTGTGTATACATTTAGAAGCAGTTCTAGTCTAGCATTTCTTTTGAAGCAAATGTGGTTCATTTTTTTTGGAGACACTTCAGCCCTGTATCACTTTTGCATCAAAATATTATGGCGGAAAATACCAAAAAAATAAGCCAACAGACTTCTCGAGTTCTCACCCATTACCTTACAACTTGGGTATCGCCAATAGTCAAAATAGCCTAACTTGATCACCCCAAATCATTTTAAACACCCTAGTTCCATAAAACCAACCACCATTCGCCTTGCAAGGATATCACTCAAAGTGAGCCTCAATAACGAACAATGTTTGACTCTTTTACAAATTTGTACACACGTGTTGAGCACAAATTTACAGTCCCACTCCTTGCTTGCTTTTGTATTTGATCCCCGAGGACACCTTTATGATAGCCTTCTTTTATTCATACTTCCTCCAGGCTGAAGGCGGTCTTCTCCTTGTGATATATAGTGTTGGAGATTGCACTAGTACTTTGCATTGCCTTTCTGCATGATTGGAAATTGATCTGAACTGTATCTTCATTCTTCACTTGTCTGGGCTACTTGCATTCCAGTAGAGTCCTCTTTGCTTTTTATTAATTCATTACCTTATTAAAAGTTATAACCTCCTCTTCTAGCTGGCTGACTTTATCTTGGACCTTTTTACCTTGAGTATTCTTTGAAATGTGTGGCAGGTTGTTGGCAATCTCAAGAAAGAATTTTAAATCAAAAGGTTGTTCCCTCTAGACTCCAAGTCTTATCTTAAAATGTTCTTCAATGTGGATTTAGAGATCTGTATCACTCTTAGTTTAGAGCTTAACACTTCTCTACGTTTCATGATATTTCCAGTGCCCTAACCATCCATACCTTTGCACCATTTTGTCTGTTATCTATTTTTTTTAAGTGTTTTTTTACCCTTATCTTTATTTTTGAGAAGTTTAGTTTCGTTTCTTGCACCACCTTATTCTTTGAGAAATCTTTTGGACATTTTGAGGATAATTGGTTTGGATGGATACATTTCATGTTTATTTAAAAGGGTCATAATATTATTATTGGCAAGCTAGATTTCAGATATCTCTGAAAGTATACGCAAAGTATATTGCATATTGCTCAGTGTTCGAAACTTTATTTTCCCCTCCATCTGGCAAGAGAACGTGCTTATAATATTATGAGATATGATGATATACTAAGTCAAGCATTGACTTATAAAGCATAACAATATTGAGTTATAAACTATTTATATCATTCATGTTCAAAAGAGAAAACGTCTATGGAGTTTGTACTGATATAAACATTCTTTTATGAAAGATTGGCATTACTAGTTAATAATTGGTAGTCATTCTAACATAAATTTAATCATAATAGTGTGTCATGTTGGATGACTAGTGCGTTTTTATTTTTATTTTTTTGTTATTGCTATTTTCGGTTCTTTTATTAATCATCCTGAAATAACCATATTGTATGCAAAATGCGTTTATGAGAATGAAACCACTGGCTTGTCACCAGGAGAACTAGTTAGCTTGTCAGGTAGAGTTAAAAGAAATTAAACATGGCAAAACTACAAACATTTTCTATGTTCATATAGGGACACATTCAGTGTCTTATTCATCATAGATCCACAATATTGAGGAGTTATTGCATACATAAAAATTGCCTTTATTTTTTTTGGAAAAAATATTATATCAAATTCTATATAAGTAGAAATGGATTTTATATATTCAATAAGCGTTACTATATTTTATTCATCTAACTAATGTATTTGGAGAAAATTTTGTAGGGTTTCAATTACATATATATTTAGTCACTTTTTTGGACTTTCATTATAGATTTATTGCGCCAAGAAGCACTCTAGAACCTAGTATAGGCGAGATGTTGAGGTGTAATGTAAGTAGGTCAACATTTTTTAAATGTCGGAAAAAATATAAATAAAATTAATTAATTAATTAATTAAATGTTGGCTTCATATATTTTAATTAATGTTCAAATTAAAACATATATAAATGTAGAATGTAAAACGGTCCGCTTGGGGTAGCTCAATTGGCAATGGCCATGGAAATGAAGTCTCACCGAACCCAAAGTCTTGGGTTCAAATCTTGTGCTTTCCTCTTCCGTCTGGGTGAGAAGTTGGACATGATGAACATGTATTCCTACCAAGCTTACAAAAAAAAATGTAGAATGTAAAACACAAAATTTATCGTAATGTAAAATGTGAGGCACAATGCTATCAATTTGATCAAAAGAAATTGGTTTCTCTATAATGTAAAAGTTAACATACTATTATTTCTTTAACAAGTTATTTATTTATATATTGGGTGAATCCTTGAAGATGGTTTACACTTTTGGGCCAAAACAAATTTCGAAATTTTACTCTTTCATTGAATCAAACCCCTCAAAATTCATAGCTTTGTGCATTTGATTTGGAGTAAAAAAGACAATTTGTGGAGAATTATGTTGTTGTCCTAATGATATTTTTTGTAAAATAAATAAATTAGTGTCATATAGTCTGTCAATTTTGTATTAAATTAAACGTTTGTCCTGCAATTTTTCACACATCTTAACATGTATGCGTGTGTTCACATGCAATAACTTAGTCTAAAATGTGTGTGTGTGTGTGTGTAAGTGTGATCTACACAGACAAAACTGAGTTATCCATATTGAAACTTTATTTTTTAATGCAAAATTATATTTTGTATTATTTTTCGAAGTTGGTGAATTAATATTTGAATTGCATTTTTAGACACGTGTTCACATACAATTTTTTTCTACTATTTAAATAAATTCAAAAACCAAGAGTACCCTATTGAAGAGGACTCGTAAATGAAAATGGTGGTATTTTTTGAAATTTTTTTGTTTTGTATATTTTCTGTTACTAATTTTTCATTCAACCCATTTGAAATTGTTCAAAAAAAATTCAAGCATAATGTTTAAAAGAAATTAGATGAAAAATATCGTATGAATTTGAAAATGTCAAATGCATATGCCATTGGATAGAATATTTCTTCACGAATCTAATGTGATCAACTCCGCCACCTAAGGACAAATATTGCCTTAAGTTTGCCATGTTATAGGATGGTGTTGCAGAGAAATTTGCAGAAGGGGTGTTAAAAATTTGTGTTTTAAGACCTCAACAGCTCGATCGAGCACTTAAAAAGCTCGAGGCGAGCGCTTTAGGTAAAATTTGAAATAGCTTGATCAAGGGTTTAACAAACACTCGATTGAGCTTCTGATAGGGTTAAATAAAATCTCTTGATCAAGAAAACTCTTGATTGAAAAAACTCTCGACTTAGCCCTTGTTTTCACTAGGAGTGAAGATCTAGTTCAAGCTATAGCTAGATCGAGTTATTGCTAAATTGAACTTTGATAGCTCGATTGAGCTATAGCTCAATCGAGTTTTTTTAATTATTAACCCCCATCAATAACCAAATATTAATTGATAATTTAATAATTTAAAAGAGCTCGAATGAGTTATGTTTTCAAATATTCTTTCAAAACCAACAAGCCACCTGATTGATTGCTTAAGTAACCATGGGTTACATAGGAGCTCGACCAAGGGTTTGTTTTGATAGCTTGAATGAGTAATATTTAAGCCCTCAAATAGCTTGATCGAGGGCTAAACTATTGCTCGATCGAGTGCTTAAAAATGCTCGATTGAGCTTGTTTTCTTCGAATTACACCTTGTGTGCTTGCCAAAAAGTGTAAACCACCTCTATGTGTTCACCCTATTATTATTGGTATAATAATCAATAATATTGATTATTATTATTCCAATATATTATAACAATAATCATCTCTATTATAAGAATTAGTATATTAGACCTTACATATATTATTGATTACATAGAGTGAAAACTCTCCATCATATGGAGAGAGAGAGAGAGAGAGAGAGAGAGAGAGAGAGAGAGAGAATTCTTGATCATATGGATGGAGGGAGGAGAGAGGGAAGAAAGAGAGAGAGAGGGGGAGTAAAGGTTGGGGGGAGAGAGAGAAAGAGAGGAGGGAAATAGTGACAGAGCTAAAGGGTGGAGAGAAAGAGGGAGAGAGAGATATGGGGCAAAGAGAGAGGAAGAGAGCAGAAGGAAGAGAGGGAGGAGGGGAGAGAGAATGAAAGAGATGGAGTTGGAGGGGGAGAGAGGGAGGGAAGAACAAAGACATAGAGAGATAGAGATGGAGATAGAGTGAGGGAGAGAGGAGAGGAGTGAAGAGAGAGAGGAGGAGAGGAGAGAGATAGGGAGAGAAGGGGACATGGGAAGAGAGAGAGAGTTTTCGATCATATGGATGGAGGGGGGAGAGAGGGAAAAAGAGAGATGCAGAGAGAAGGGGAGTGGTAGAGAGAGAGAGAAAGAGGGGTGGCAAAGGGGGGGAGAGAGAAAGAGAGGAGGGAGATAGTGACAGAGCTAAAGGGTGGAGAGAGAGAGAGATATGGGGGGGAGAGAGAGGAAGAGATGGAGGAGGGGAGAGAGAGAATGAAAGAGATGGAGCTGGAGGGGGAGTGAGGGAGAGAGGAGAGGAGTGAAGAGAGAGGTGACGAGAGGAGAGAGAAGGGGAAGAGAGAGAGAATTGTTGAAAAGTGTAACTAGGTTTGGTCTTCATAATGACATGTACTTGTGATTTTATGTAAAGAGATGTAAAGAAGAAAAATAAAATATTTTAATGCTTGCATCATGGGTTTCATGAGCAAGATATTTTATTTTTGAGTCAAGGCTCCCATTGAGAGCCTTTAGGAATTACTTTTCATCTGGTCATAAAATAAGAGAGTCATTTTCATGTAATGAAGTCATGTTACACATTGTAAAGAGTCAAACTTGTCTATGAAAGTATTCCTCCAAGACCTTATCACTTATCATGTTCAATTTGACCTACAACGAATGGAGAACTTGCTAGATGATGGCAGCCTTCCTCCTAGTGATCATGTTGGCCTAAAGGACATGAGACAATGTGTATAAATAGCCACACTTGGCCTCACTTAGGAGTAAGAAATTCGAAGAAGAGAAGTGCGAAGAAGAGCCTACAAGAGAAGTGCGAAGAAGAGCCTATAAGCAGAAGTGCGCAGAAGAGACTATAAGCAGAAATGTGAAGAAGAGATAGCAAAGAAATAATTCTTCTTGGGTTTATGTCTTGGGTCATACACTCTCCCACGTGCGAAAGAAGGATCGAAGGCATCACAAGAAGATCGAATTAGAACTTGTTAAAGTGATCTTGTTTGGGCATATATCTTGCAACTCTATTTTAAGGTTTCTGATCTAGCGCTAACCTAGGAGACTGAGTTTCTCTGGGTAACCCGAGAAGAGAAAGAGACCGAGATTCTCTAGAGGAAGTCGAGAAGAGTAGTGTGGAAGGATAGAGACCGAGATTCTCTAGAGGAAGCCGATAAGAGTAGTGTGGAAGGATAAGACCGATATTCTCTAGAGGAAGCCAAGAAGAGGAGTTCAAAAGAAGAAGGAAGCTGAGATAGGGAAGAGGTAGAACATCAAGGTTAGTGACAACAATATTGGAGGATTATAGAGTCAAGGATCTTTCTCATGGTCTCAATATTTGTCAATTGAAGATCTATAAGAAGAATGTTTTGGTTGGATTTTCCTCTCAAAGAGTGAGAGGCTTTGGCCCTAGCTAACAAGCCTATATATTGTGTCTCTTGTCTTCTATTGTTTATTTGATAATTGTCTTGATGAAAAGAACACATTGATAATATAACGAAGTGAAGATCAAAATACAAGAAGTAAAAGCATATCACAAGCAATTATCAAGAAGAGAAATATCCGAATCATTATTGCCCTAGATTTCTCAACATGGTATCAGAGCATAGGTGCTAAAGTCAAGGAGGGTCATTTTATCAAGAAGACACACAAGAGTCAAGTTTCAAAGAAGGAGCAAAGAAATTCAAAAGGAAACCAGGCAAGAGATCAAGATCTTCAACATACTGAAACCATATATCAAAGAAATCTACTCTAGGAAGAAGTCTTGAAATCATACTCAAGAATGAAGCAGAAGGAAATACCAAAACCTTAGAAGCAGTTCCAATATCATCATCTAAAGAAGGTTAGAACATCCAAAAATGATTGTGAAGCAAACTCTCTCTCAACATTTCAAGGAGTAATCTTCTATCAACATCAAGATTAAGGAGGAAGCAAGCAACAAATACCCAAGTATGACTTCATCTGATACTATCAAAATGTATTTTTGCAAGGAAAGCAACAAATTGGTTGGGGCTGCAAACTTCCTTGCTTGGAAGAAAAGAACAGACCTAAATATCATTGAGAATGAAGTCATGGACCACATCAAAAGGTCAATAACTCAACCCCCCAAATAAGATACTCAAGCACATGCCAGGTTCATGAAGGGGGAAGTGAGACCCCGGAGGATTCTTATAGAATCCATCAAGGACTCTCTCATCCCACATGTATCAAAATTAGACACTGCAAAATCTATATATGACAAATTGGTAGAGTTATTTTCTGTAAGTAATATTGGCAAAGTAATCTCTCTAAGGCAAGAACTCTAAAAATTAAAGATCTTAAGGGAAGAGGGAATAACCTCATATTTTATGAGGATTTTTGAGATAAGAGATCAACTCCAAGATCTGTGTGAGATAATGTCTAACAAAGGAATGACCATTGTAGTACTGAATGCACTACCAAAGGAATGGCGCAAGTTCACTTCAAGCATCTATGGGAAGAAAAAAACCACTCCCTTTCAATATCTATGGTCATTATGTAAGATCGAAGAAACCAGATTGAAAGAAAAATCTGATGTAGGAACAAATGAGCAGAATCAAGCGTATGCTGCTATGTCAAGAAGAAAAGGAAAGTTTAAAATTTAGTCCTCAAAAGAATAAGAAGAACATGGCTAAATTACAATGCTATGGACGTCAATAATATGGGCACTATCAAAGAGATTGTCCTAAGCTTAGGAGGGACCATAACAAGAGGAATAAGGAAGAAGCCCATATTATCGAAGAAATAGAAGAGCCTAAGACAAAGAAGCCTTAGAAGGAGGAAGTGAAAGATCTCTACTATGACTGAGAGAATCTCCTTCACTAAAAGGTACTCTTCTGTTGTATTGTAGATAGGAAGCTTTGAAAATAAAATAGGATGCATAATATTAGGGAATGACACCATGATAGAAGCATTAGAAGTAAGAGCTCGTGACATATGTAAATATGATGATGTCTTGAACAAAACTTATGGAAGTAAAGTATGTAGGGTTTAGCTCTTGGAAACCTCATTAAAAGCTCAAGTGATATTTATAAAAGTCATTTGGAAAAAGAGGTTATCATACATTTGTCAAAAGGAAACATCTACAAGGTAGGATATGAAAGATCCTCAAGATTCTCTGATGAAATCTTCATTGTAAGATTCATCGATCAAAGGGAAAAGCAATTGTTTCTTTAAGAATTCCAATTTTGTGGAATTTATACAATGATGGTATGATAACATGACAGTGAAGCAGATCAAGGGAATGAAGTCTCTTCATTCACAGAAAACTATTGAAGGAAGTATGATGATTCAAATGGAAGATGAGGTATGTATGCTCTTAGTTGATATTGTCAAAGTCATATGATTGCAGACAATAAGGATCACTAAGACATGATCAAAGAAAGAATATCCTCCCTCAAAAGGATGCAATAATGCAAGAATCACATATTTATTAGATGAAATCAATATAATATGTCCTCATATGGAGTATGAGGTGGTTGACTATAACTAAGGAACTTTGAAGCTCTTGGGAATGAAATGTGTGAAGAAAGGAAGGAAGATGTTACACAGTAATTTGTCACAGTTTGTCACCGTCCCTGTTACCCCTCTCCCGCATCTTGGAGGACCCATTTCGGGACTTGTGAGAAGTGACAAGACTTGAAACCACTTGCCTTATTCACCTCTAAACATGAGCTTCATATGCCCTTAAGACATCTCCTTCTCATTGCCCCTAAAAATAGCCCTTTTTGCATTAGCGCTGGTGCCCTGTGTTATGCCTGCGCCAATGGGGAAAATCCTAATAAGAGGGCGCGCCATTAGCGCTCTGTCCCAGATTCGCAATCGTGCCAACCATTTTGGGCAAAGTTTTCAACCACTCAAACCTCCGAAGGTTCTGTCCAACTCATTCACCAAACTGATTCCAAGTTGAGTGAGGATGGTTTGGCTTCAAATCTCCTTGGATGGAAAGTAGTTTGCCACCATTCCATGGAAGTTTCCAAGTGATGAAGCCAAATCCATTATTGTGGGGGATTGACCTTATCTCTTCCTTTTTTTTCTATAAAAGCTTGTCTCCATGGCTTGAGCAAGCTAGTTCTGATAGTTCTGACTCTTGTGGCAATACTTGTGCTGAAAGGAAGATATCAAAAGATTGGAGTTGCAGGAGCCTTCTTTGTATCCATAAGGCTTTACCTAAGTAAGGAGACTTCGTCACTAAAGAGAGAGAGAGCTTGTCCCTCACCCCTTCAAGCTTTTGCAAGACTTGTGTAGCTGAGCACCCATCCAAAGGAGGACTTGACGTCAGGACGCTGGTTGTATTCTCCTTTGTTGAATATTAATAAATATATGACTATCATTATGGTTCCATTCTCGTTGTACTTGTAATGGTTGATGTTGAATTACATCCTTCCTGACCCGATGTATAATTGCATATATTAGATTTCACGCTTGTGGTTGTGTTTTCTCTTTGTGTGCAGGTGTCCATTCACGTGGATAGTGGAGGATCGTGACCGGCCATGGCAAAGGAACGTGGGTGACATCTCTTCTACAAACTAAAGCGTTGGATCTCATGTAGGTCTTCATCACCTACCTTTTATTTGCAATTAGGAACTTGCGTGATAGCATTGTTTGATTGTTGCTAGACCCATTCTGGGCCAGTAGGGATCGCCTCTATCCGTAGAGGGGATTTACCTCTCCATCAATTTGGTGACTCCGCTAGGGAGTTTAGCTTTTTGTTTGATTTGTAAACTTAGACGGAGTTTGAAACATGGCCAGATAGCCTTCGAAACACTATTGCTTTGCAGTAGTGAAGTAGATCAAAGCCGCTTCAGTTGATCTCCGGTTTGGTTTATGAAGTGAACAATTTGGAGCTTGTCTTACCTCTTTGGTTTTCTCTTGCTTGCTTGCTTAGATAAGCTTTTGGAATTGAATTTCTTGCTGCCCCTTGCTTCCTGACTTGCATAGAGATTGTGACCCAAGCCCTGGACTGTGTATTTTTCTTTTGAAATTGGCAAACTTTGTTAGCGTGGTTTTTACCTTCACAGTCGCGCTAGTGGCCCTTTTTGTTAACTGACAACCCGCGCCAATCTCTGTTTAGCGCGAGTTGCAGCCTCACAGTCGCGCCAGGCCTTCTAGTTTTTTAGTCCACTTGTTTGCCTGCTGTCTGAGCTTGGATTTGCATTTTTCCACCTCTTTTTCAGTTGCTGGAGTGTGTTTAAGCCCTTTTTGACTGGTTCTCAACCTCTGTCCTTCGAGTGTTTGCCTCTTTCCATCGATTTCACACCTCAACCATAGGGCATCTAGTGGCCATGTGTGTCGAGCCTCCTGTGAGAGTTTTGGGTTCTTTGATCGTCCAGTTAACCTTGTGATTGCTTTTCGCACTTTTTCAGTGATTGTTGAAGTGTTTTTTATTGATTTCCGAGTGACCTTCTCTTGCTTGCTTGGATTTCATTCTAGCCTTGTTTGAGCTTAGATCACATAGCTTGTACAAAGCCTTGTTTTTATTTCGATTTGGAGAACTGTTTTAGTGTCTTGGGATTTCATTTTTTCTTCATTGAGTGAATTTGCCTCTTTGCTCAGTTTTATTATCTTTCAAAATTCATTCTAGTGCATTGTGCTTATAGAAAGGAAAATCAAATAATCTATTTTGCATTTAATAGTGAATGGAATAGAACTTTTCGTTATTTGTATTATTGAAAAAGAAAAAGTTTTTTTTATCTGCCATTAGCTGCATTAGGGTGTTCGATTGATTGTGTTCATTTTGTTTGATTGAAATTCTTAACCTTCTCGTAGTTAGTATTCATCGAACGAAATGGCTTTCTTTGGCATGTAGCTTGCATCTAGGAAATTGTGAAAGATCACATACGGTAGGGCCTTAAATTGAAACTTAACTAAACATCAACCATAAAATAAACTGAATCAACCTAAAAATACATTGGCACATAACGCAAACATTCTAGAGGTCTAGGCTAGAGACGTGCTCTGGCGTCGTTAAACCTAGTCACCTTTGTTCTCACATTAAGGTTGGGTGATTCCTCCTGGTGTGGTTTGATTGTGGTCTAGTACGGACTTGGGCTCCCACGTACTGTCGCGTATATATGGGGAGACTCCACTAGGTTTGCATCCTCGATCCATAGGAAGCCGTGTCTGCTGCCTTACAAGCCGTAACGCACCGAACACAACATTCAGGAAGATTGATTGCAGTACGGAAAGTCCTTGGTTTTCATACGATTGCCAAGGTGTATAAGCAGTTTTACGTATTGTCTGGTAAACCCCTTGCCTAGTTTCTCCAGAGCAGTCACCTTTTGATCCTTTTAGGACTCTGTAAAAGAAAAGGCTCTATTGAGCATTTGTCACTTCGGGCTCTTTAAAAATTCGAAGGCGACTAGAGTCATCTTTTGTCCTTTTCTTGACTCTTAAAACATGAAAAGGTCAAGCTGTGTCCTAATGTCATAAAAATTTATTCGGCCATTAGAACATTTACCTTGGTAGATCTTGTTTTCGTTTAGTTTTGAGTAGGGTCTCTTATCATTAGTTTCCTTAGGGTCTTTGTTTGATCATCCTGGCGGATCCATCGATCCCGTCTCCTGTCCCAAGTGACCAAGGGTCTCCATCTTTTGTTGCCCCTGAGACACCGGTTTGTGACGCTCTTCCTATTGTTCTGAGTATCCAACTGTTGAAGTCTCGAGCTCCAGAGGACGAGCTTTACGACTTGTTTTGGAACCCTGTTTGGGAACTCTCTGAAGAGGATTTTCCCACTACTCCTGTTGGTGTTGCATCTTCGATGACCTCTTCCGATATGGAGGATACATCTCCTGTGTCGAGTGGGACGCCCGTTATGTCGAGTATTGATACTCCCATTTCGGCTACATCCCCATCTCTACGCCCTACACTGTTACGCCTCTCGATATCACGGTGTCGGCGCGTTATAGATCGCTGAGGGATGCTATGAACTCTGCGGCTTCCTCTTCTATGTGGGATCAAAACATCGTCCCTACCATAGGACCGTTTGTTTCCCAAGTCCACCATACTACTGTTACAGCAGTCCAAACCAATCCGACCGTCTATGTCGCGTCATCAACTCCAGTTGTTAGTGCCGTTACAACATCTTCTGATGTCACTTCTGCTGCAGGCCCATCTCGAGGTCCAGTACAAAGTGGTAAATCGACACATACTGCTAGAGTTTTCCACCCCGCAAGTGGTGCCCCTCCTCCTTCTGATCCTATGACGGCAGAGGAGGCATATTCTCACTACTTGCATAATGTCCAGAACCCAGGTGGGAAAGGCCCTTATTATGATCCTGAGAATCATTATTTGTATACCTCCTTGCCTGAAGAACCATATGTTGAGACTTCTGTTCCATTGAACATGGCTTGGGGTACTGCCAGATATGGCGGTGGCCAGTACCATCAGGGTCAAGGACAACCATCTCAAGGACCACCCTACTAGGGTCAACCGTCTTACTCGCAGCCTAATCATGGGTAGCAGTATTATGGCCAAAATTACCCAGGTCAACAAGGAGGCCCGCAAGGACAACCCTATCAGGGACAACCTTTAGCCTCTAGTGGCCCGTCTTTCACGTATCTTGGGAAACCTTCTGGAAACCCGGGACAACCCAATGCTCAACAAGGATAAGCTGGGACCCAACAGGGCTACCCTTCGGGGCAACCCTATGGGAACCAAGGACAACCTTACGGTCAGCAAGGTCAACTTGGAAACCAGCAAGGCCACCCTTCTGGGCAAGGGGGCTAGCCTTACGCACAGCAAGGCCAGCCTACCACTCAGCAACCATCTGGTCTACAAGGACAATCTTCGGTTGCGCAAGGGCAGCCCCTCGCTGAGAAAGCTCGACCTTCTGGGCGAACAAGGTCGTCTCAGATCCGACCAGGACAACCTTCCAGCCAGATGGCCCAACATTCAGGCGGGTACCAATCCCGACCTCCTTATCCAGGCGGGTATCAATCCCAGCCTCCTTATTCAGGTGGGTACCAATCCCAACCTCCTTATTCAGGTGGGTATCAATCCCAGCCTCCTTATTCAGGTGGGTATCAATCATAGCCTCCTTATTCAGGTGGGTATCAATCCCAGCCTCCTTATTCAGGCAGGTATGAATCCCGGCCTCCTTATTTGGGTGGGTACCAATCCCAACCCCCGCATTCAAGTGGGTACCAATCCCAATCTGCTCGTCAAATGCTGCCTGGTTCCCAGGCTCAGTATGGATACCAGCAACCCCAGGGGCAAAATCAATATACCCCGTATCAAAATTACCAGCAGCCGTAGGGCAACCCTTATCAGAATTATTAACAACCTGCTAGCCAGTATGGTAACCAATGGGGCACTGGGGGGTAGAACTAGTATCAACAACCTGGTTCTGGAAACAACCCTTACGGACAAAATCCTTCTAGACAAGGCCCTTTTTGACCTGGTCCATCATGACAAGGCCAGTGGGGGAAAATATGAACTGGATGGAATTCTGGCTCTACCTCATATCTGGGACAAATGTCCTTTAACCCGCAGCTACCATTTCTAGCGACGTTGGAACTGCCCGATGTGTCGAAGTTAACAAATGATCCCATTTTACATAACCCACAATGGCCACCAGTTCCAAATAAGATACCTAGTGACTGTCCCAAATTCGACGGGAAAGCCGAAGAGGACCCTCAAGCTCATGCGATGACGTATCACTTATGGTGTTCATCCAATTCATGGCTCGATGACTCGATTCGGCTTCGCCTCTTTCAGAGGACTCTCACTGGTCCGGCAGCTAAATGGTATATTGAATTGACCCACGCGTCATTTCAAGATTTCAATTCGTTGGCCATGGCATTCCTTACTCACTTTCAGTTACCCATTCGGT
>APFE030890488.1:0-24922 GCA_000404065.3 Pinus taeda | reverse complement strand
GATTCCTGATCAACTCCTCACCGACTGGTTCACGACTTCCTTTGTCCCTAAGATTGCACGGGACATTGATATGGGAGCTTGTGTGACTGAAGAGCAAGCAATTGCGCGCGCTCAGTACCTGGACTTAGTTTACTCTCAGTCTGGTACCTTGTACGAGTATTTTCTAGACGCCCCAAGGCCCGGTACATCCAAGGCTCCACCGAAACCATCTGTCGATGGAGTCATTGGCTCTGTGAACCCGACCTCTAAAAAATCATCGTCGAACCCTCATAAGAAAAAGTCAAGTGCATCTAACGAAAACACTTCTCAGGGTCGTTTGAATTCTGGTAGCACTTCCGAGGTCAACGCTGTCCAGTCCACCACAACGGGCAAAGCCTCGAAAGGAAAGAAAAAGGGAAAAGGAAAAAATAAATCCGAGCAACCTAAATAAGAATCCTCCAAACCTCCAGCCGAGGAAGGAGCTAAGCGCAAACCCAAGTATCCCTGCCTCATTTGTGAGGAGGATCACTATACTAAGGACTGCCCTAGGTGGTCCGAAGTTAGTCGTTTGTTGAAGGGTGCTCCTGGGGTTCCTGCGGTTCTTAAAGAGCCTTTTCCCTCTCGGCAAACTCAAATGATGGTTGATCCGTCTTCTTCTCCCTTCGGTTCCCAGGTCTTCATCGCTGGATCTATTCCCGTTCATGTAACGACTCGAGCGAAGGAGTATCCGTCGTCTGCCGGGAAGGAGCCAGAGGTTCCCTCAAGTGCTCCTTCATCCAGCTCTGGTCCCCTCCATATCGAGATACCAAGTACTGAGATGACAATCCGACCCCCTCCTAAAGGGGTACTCAGAAGATCTTCTTACAATCCGAATTCTCGTGCTGCCCAACACTATAGCATCGTGGAGGACTTAGCACAGGCTCCATCGGCTATGTCCGCCTTAGAGGTTCTCCAGAACTGCCTCCCCAGAGGAAGTCCCTGCTATCGGCCATCGGTGGCATTGACCCAGCGGATTCGGATTTGATTACCTTTGACCTCGAGAGCCATGTTCCTCAACTGCCTCATCAGGTCACTTTTCTCATTCAAGTCATCATCAATTCCAAAATGATCCATCGTACAGTTATTGATGAAGGCGCATCAACCTGCATTATGTCTATTGCTTGTTGGAAAGCGATCAGGTCCCCGACTTTGAGCCAGTCTCCAACGACCTTGGAAGCTTTCGATGGGAGAGAATCCCATCCTTATGGTATTCTTCAATGATTACCAATCACCTTAGAAGGGAAGACCGTGGAAGTAGAAGTTGAGGTTGTTGACGCAAATCTCACATATAACCTCCTTCTGGGCTAGAGTTGGACATATGCCATGCGTGGCATGGCTTCATCCCTCTTCCGTTTCATTCGCTTCCCTCATCAGGGGAGAATTGTCACGGTTGACCAGCTTTCCTTCTTCGCTTCCTCTTCTGAGGGAAATGTACCGTTCGTTGAACATACCTCCGTTCCTTTTGAGAGTGTGGGAGCCGGGCTCTTCAAAGAACCCGCCCTCATGGGTGTTTTCTCCCTCTCGCCTCCCAACCTCGCCTCTATCTCCATGATCTCAGTTCGTTCTGATTCTTGGGCCCTTCCCCCCGTCGACCAAATAGAATCATGGGGTGAGGAGATGTCGTTGAGTCCAGCCGAACTCAACTACATCGAAATTGTTGCTGCATCGGCCCCTCATGATCAACCCACTGCTTCAAGTGGGGCTCTTGACTCAGCTGATTTTCCCCCCTGGTTTGGAGAATACACCTCCTCGGATCCATTAAAGGAAATATTTCCTTTCGACGAGGCTATCATAGAGACTATGTCTCTGGAAGAACGTCCGTGGTCCCCTCTTCACCACTGTTCCTCCTTTCTCCCTACCCTCCGGGAAACACTGCTTTGTCTCGAGCGGTTTGCTCCATGTCTCCCTTCTCAGCCTCTTTAGATGCCCATCCAGATTTATCATACATCATCTGAAGGGAATTTAGGGAACATCACGCAAACGCAACCCATCGACATCTCTGCTAAGCTAGGGATTGTCGAGAACATTTATATAGAAGTCACTTGCACTCCTGAGGAGATTCAGATATACATCGCAATTTTCCGCGAATTTCGTGATGTTTTTTCATGGTCCTACGAAGAAATGCCCGGTATTGATACATCCATAGTGGTGCACGAGATACCTACGTATCCCGAGGCCAAACCTGTTCGTCAGCGTCTACGTCCCATGCACCCCCGTAAGGCGGAAGCTATCAAAGCAGAAGTTGAAAAACTTCTTAAAGCTGGATTCATTTATCCTATCCCACTGATAGATTGGGTCTCAAATATTGTCCCTGTAGATAAAAAACAAGGTACCATTCGCGTCTGTGTCGATTACCGCGACATTAATCGAGCTTGCTCAAAAGACAACTACCCCACACCATTCATTGATCAACTCATTGACGAGTGTGCGGGCAGCGAAATATATTCGTTTATGGATGGCTTCTCTAGTTACAACCAGATTAATATCGCCCCCGCTGATCAACACAAGACGGCCTTTATCTGTCCGTGGGGAACTTTTGCTTACAAAATTCTCCCCTTCGGTCTTAAGAATGCCAGTGCTACCTTCCAACGTGCGATGTCTAATGCCTTCCATGATATCCAGCACATCGTACAGCATTATCTATATGACCTCCCCGCTCATTCAGCTAAGCGCGCGGACCACCCATCGCATCTTCGTGAGATTTTTCTTCGCTGTCGGCACTATAATATCCGACTAAATCCGCATAAATGTGTCTTCTGTGTCGAATTTGGTCGAATTTTTGGGTTTATCGTCTCCCGAGAGGGCATCCGTTTGGATACCCTTAAAGTTGAGGAAATTGTGAATCTTCCTCCCCCTGATACTTTGCGGAAATTGTAGAGCTTGCACGGAAAAGCTAATTTTCTAAGATGATTCATTCCAAACTATGCTGAAGTGGCAAAGGGTTTTACCCGGTTACTTAAGCATGACACCCCATTTCGATGGGATGCCATAGTCGAGGAGTCTTTTGCTCGTCTCAAAACTCTCCTGGTTTCCGCCCCCTTGTTGCGGCCCCCAAATTACCATCGTGATTATACACTATATTTGGCCACTGGTGACACCACCATCGGTATGGTTTTGGTACAAGACAACGAAGATGGCATCGAACATGTCATTTACTACCTTAGTCGCAACTTGCTAGATATAGAGACTCGATATGCATATGTCGAGAAGTTGGCCCTCGTCGTTGTTTGTGCGGTTCAACGATTCCGTCACTTTATTTTGTTGCGTACTACGACGGTGATCTCCGATTACAACCCCATGACTTAAATTCTCTCACGACAATTGCTGGGGGGCAAATACTCAAAGTGGATCGTCATCCTCCAAGAGTTTGACTTGGAATTTACTGCTGCCAAGTCCAAGAAATCACTCGTCCTCGCTGAACTTTTGTGTTCTTTGCCATCCGCCGCTACTTCCTCTTAGATAGAGGATTCTATTCCAGACGAAACTCTTTTCCTTATCAGCACCCTCGATCCTTGGTACGGGGACATCATTGTCTACTTGCAGACATCCTCTTTCCGTCCCGAGACCTCGAAAGACGCTCGTCGACCGATTCGACACCAAGCCCAACCATATCACATCGTTGGGGACACCCTGTACCGTCTCGGTGTTGATTCGGTCCTTCGCCGATGCTTAACCTTCGAAGAAGCTGAAAGAGTTCTAAATGATTGCCACTCTGGTGCTTGTGGCGGTCACATGTCTGGATATGCCACCACACAAAAAAATCCTCTGTGCTGGCTACTTCTGACCTTCCATTTTTAAGGATTGCATTCTTGCCATCCGTTTCTGTCATGAATGCCAGATTTACCAACGGAAGATGCGTGCGCCCCCTACCACGTTGCACCCCGTTGTAACCATCGGCCCCTTTGCCAAATGGGGCATTGATTTTGTGACATGTAACCCTCGCTCGGCCGGGGGGCATGGATACATCATCGTTGCTGTAGATTACTTTACGAAATGGGCCGAGGTGATGCTTACATTGTCTGAAGACGGTCACACCGCAGCGCAGTTTCTGTTTAACCATGTTATTTCGCGGTTCAGAGTTCCACAAGCCATTATCACTGATGACGGAAAACACTTTCGTAATCATATGATGGCCGAGTTAACAACCCAACTAGGTCTTAGGCATGATAGTTCGACTCCATACTATCCTCAGGAAAACGGTCAAGTGGAAGCCGTGAACAAAGTCTTGGTAACGATGCTTCAAAGAACTGTTGGCATGCACAAGTCTAGTTGGCATTTGATGTTGTTTTCCGCCTTGTGGGCGTACCGTACCTCCGCGAAGGACGCCACTGTTTTCACTCCTTTTCAGTTAGTATATGGACTAGAGGCGACCCTTCCCATTGAGTGTTAGATTCCTTCACTCAAATTAGCCATCGAGTTACTCCCCGATACTACTCCTCTAGAAGAGTGGCTTCTTTACTTGGAACGACTGGATGAGACACGTCGTCTAGCCTCCCTAGCTATTGAAGCTCAAAAGAAGCGAGTGAAAACTCACTTCGATAACACTGTTAACCCCCGCTCTTTCATCGAGCGAGATCTAGTACTACTCTACGATCAAGCTAACGATAAGCTGGGGTCAGGAAAACTCGAGCCAATGTGGCATGGGCCCTATATTGTGAAATATTATGCCTGAGTCCAGGCACTCTCTCTCCTTTTTGCACATGCGTATGCTTTTAAGAGTGTGTTGTGTGTATGCATGTTTATTTAGTTTTTATCTCAGTGTGTTGGCGTGACTGCCGCTTATTGTGTCTTTTTCTTCTTGAACAGATGTCTGGATCACCTTACGTTGGTTTCGCTGATGGTGCTTCCCGCAGTACTCGTAATCTGTCATCTGTGGCATGGGTGATCTACGATCGTCATGGTGAGTTAGTAGATATTCAAGGGGTGTGTCTGGGTTATACAACGAACAATGTGGCTAAATATAGTGCTGTAATTGAATTATTAGCCGAGGTGATTAACCTCGAAATCCGCGCATTGGTTGTAAACTTAGATTCTCAACTTGCAGTCCACCATCTCAACGAACGATATTCCGTCAGAGATCATCGCATCCCAAGAAGACTTAATTCAGTAACCGATGCATTAGCTAACTATGTATTGGACAAACATTTGCATAATATGTAAATTAACATGATACAGGAAGCATAAGATACAATAAAAACACCATGTATATATATATATATATTATATATATTTTATATATTATAAATACATATAATACATATAAATATATATACATAATATATACTATATATATCAATATAATTAATAATATACTTATATATATATATATTTAACTATAATATATATATATATACATATATATACATATATATATTATATATATATAATATATATATATATAAAAATATACATAAATAATATATATATATATACATATATTATATATATATATCGTGTGGCACACTGAGGCGCTCAAAAAATAGAATGTACATGTCTGGATACAGTCTGTGTTCTCCGTACATCTCAGACACATGTCTCTCAAAAATTATGCAGAAAATAAAGCCTAGGAGTCTAAGCACGGTGGTGCTCATGATAGCACATCACCGCTCACACCAATCGTCTCAACAGACGGTGGACGCGAGTCGGCACCCCTACTGTGTGCCTCTAGTAAGCGAAAGGCACATCTCCCAATCTGGCATAACCGGGAATCCCTTGGGCTAGCCCCTTGAGATTCTGTATCAGCTCCTCCCCTATGACACCTCCTGCCTGAGGGTCGGCTGTGTGTTGGCCTCTTCGCGCTGTAGGGGATAGCCCGTCTGGTCGCTCTGGGCCCACATCTGCATATACATATAATCATCGTCAGAACAGGCATGTATTAAAAAAGACAAAAAAAATGAAAAACATTAAAATCAAGGAGTTCATACCTAACTCCTCCTCCCATTCCTCCCCCTCTGGTAGTGGAAGGTCTGGGTCTCCCATGAAACTGGTCCCTGCATACGGCCAATCTTGGATCACGATTAGCTGTCGTCGGAGCCATATGAAGAACTCGGGATGCCATGACATCTCTTGGCCTCCTCCTCGTCTGGGCATCAATGCTGCCCAGCGAGCCATTCTAGGCTCTTGTGGCAATGGATCTGCCACCACGGCTCTCTGAATCTGGAAGAGTGGTATTTGTTCCAAGAAGAACGATACCACAATCGAACCATATGCAAACTGTTTTGTCTTCACTCGCTTGCAATTTGTGAGCTGCCTCTTAATGTTAGTAGTCACAGCTGCAGCCCAATTAAAGATGGTC
Source organism: Pinus taeda (assembly GCA_000404065.3). Lineage (NCBI taxonomy): Eukaryota > Viridiplantae > Streptophyta > Pinopsida > Pinales > Pinaceae > Pinus > Pinus taeda. The sequence goes on along the minus strand of APFE030890488.1, from coordinate 18,609 downwards.
GGACTGAGGCATTCAGTCGCTAGTATCAGGTGGTTCTTGCTGGCCTCGTGGGGTGCTTGTACCCCAGTTGCGCGTGTGATGGTGAAGAGGATGGCTTTCAGAGTCAAATCCCGGATGGTGTTGATTAACACCTTAGCACTCCGCTGCCCGAATTGTGCTTCCGGACACACTCGAGCTTTCACTTCACCAACATTCTCCCCAGAAGGTCTACTACCAGTCAGAATAGGAACCACCCCTCTCCGTGACAATCTCGTGATGAAGTATACATCATAAAACTCAAGCTCTAAGGTCTGATTCCGCAGACGAAACACTTGGTCGTCTACGTCCCAAGCATCAATGATAAACTGGAGTAACTCAGGTTGCGACCACATGTATGATGTGAGGAAGAATTTTTTAAGGCCACAATCCCTCACGACGTTCATGCACCCTTCATCCTCAATGGCTAAAGCATCCACAATGTCATGTTCTCGCTCTTTCCATTCTACCACCATTTTGACCTGTTTCTTGCACCCACAAGGACAAATTTACCTTTATTAGGGCATTGGACAGTTCATAATCCAGGGAAATTTCAATTTGAAACGGTAAAAACATGTAAAAACTTGGGTCGTGCGGTTAGCGCGACTGTTCTTAAAACAGTCGTGCTAATGGCGCGACTCCCTTGGGTATTTCACCCCATTAGAGCGGGTCTGTGCTAGATACCCACGCCAATGGGTCGAAGCCCTAATTTTGAAATTCCCCCTTTGCTCGGGCTCAATCAGGAACTAAATGAATAAAAAATAGTATGAAAATGGAGCTAAGGGAAGCGCCTCTTACCTGTTGCTGACGAGGTCGTGAATGGTTGCACGGATTGGTCACAATCGCCGCCTGAAGTTTGCCTCCCAAATGGACCCTTTTCACTCTTCAAGAGGTAAATGGTAAAAGTAATTTTATTTTTACATTTTCACCCTATTTATAAGCTTTTTAGCTCATTTTTTGGGTTTAGAAAGGTTATTTTTGAATATTTTAATGTATTTTTGGTCGAAAATGGGTTTTACGTTTACTTCTTGTGCAACGATAGGTCTTTTACGTCGATTCGATGGTGAAACGAGTTGTATTTTACACTTTTTCAGACTCGGTAAATACACAAAAAAGTCACTTTGGAGTCATCTTTTAGCTCTTTTCTCACTCACTAAACATGAAAAGATCACCGAGTTATTCCTCTTGACTCGTTAAATGTAAATAAGGGGCGGTCGCTTTTAAACTCTTTTTCCGACCGTATAAAGAATGAAAAGATCGTAGGACCTTTGTCATTTCAGGTTCGTTAATGAAAACGAAACGACGTGATATCGATCGCTTTTTTACTTTTTCGGATCTATGTCACTATTCACGAAAAGTAATCCTCGGTCGTAATGATCGGGCGGTTCTTTCGAGCATCATTTTATACTTTTTCGGGCTCGAGAGACACAACTTTACGAAAAAGGACACCCCTGGAGTCTTCTTTTCGATGTCTTTTCAAACTCTCTAAACATGAAAAGACGCCGAGTTCTTCCTTTGTCAGACTCGTTAAAACTTAATGACATCGGATTCCGTCAAAATGACGCTCCTCAAGCATATGCTATCCCCGTCAAGCTTGCCATCCCAAAATAACCAGGGTACTTTCGAGAAATGGTGGGGGAATAAAGGAATCATAATCGTCGTCATCGGCAGTATGTCGCTCTTGAACATGGCACTTTCTGCATTCGTGTCTGGGTGGGGACATCTCATCTCGCTTCACATTTGCCTCCATGGGTTTGGGTTATCCTATTTGAATATTCATCTGCTCATCGTCTCACCATCATGACCCATGACCATTTGACCTCAAATACTGCCAAATCCATCATTGTGCCGTCAATATGTTCAAGAGAAGTTGGACTCTGCAAGAATACTCAACCTCCCTCTGATATCTCACACAAAACATATTGTCTCTCTCCGTCTCGTGTCGATGATGTGGGAAACATTATGGCCCACCTTCGATCAAGATCACTTCCTGTCGACTTCAACTCATTTATCAAGGAAGGTGACCTAGAGACTCCCTTCAGGTACCTTGGAGACTGCATGCCTCAATGGCAGGTTCTTCGTGTTCGGCGCAAGGTTTTCATCAATGGCCTCCGATCGGATGATTCTACGGGTGTTCGACACCAGCTCATTGATTCACACACCATGGATTGTACCTATAGTACCTTGAGGACCATCGTCATTAGTGGTGGCGCCTCTCGCGTCTGTGAACAGTTTTCACCATTGACTGGTAATCAGATGATGTTCATGCATGTTCGACTTCGACTCCTATATTCACATGCTTGAACTTGTATTGTGTTCGGGTCGAGTTGGAGTGCAAGACCCCGGATTGTGCATATTGAGATCCGGGTTGCATTTTGTGGATTATTGTAATCATTACATGACTCATTCATTAGATGGCTGTGACCATACCTGAGTCCATTCATAGATCCTCATCGGATGGCTGCGTCCATGCCTAGGATCCAGTTTTATACTCTGTTACAGATGGCTGCGCCCATACCACATATATATCATGTACTTGAGATATCAATTGTACTTCTTTTCACAGGTTCTCCGGCGGCCGTGTTTCAGTCACACATGTTCTTGTAAAGCACTTCACCCCTCTCTCGCTCGGGCCTCATGCTTTAGGGGGCATCTGTTACACAATAACTTGTCACCGTTTGTCACCGTCCCTGTTACCCCTCTCCCGCATCTTGGAGGACACATTCCAGGACTTGTGAGAAGTGACAAGACTTGAAACCACTTGCATTATTCACCTCTAAACATGAGCTTCATATGACCTTAAGACATCTCCTGCTCATTGCCCTTAAAAACAACCCTTTTTGCATTAGCGTTGGTGCCCTGTGTTATGACCGTGCCAATGGGGAAAAGCCTAATAAAAGGGTGCGCCATTAGTGCTCTGTCCCAGAGTCGCAATCGCACCAACCATTTTGGGAAAATTTTTGAACTAATCAAACCTCCGAAGGTTCTGTCCAACTCATTCACCAAACTGACTCCAAGTTAAGTGAGGATGGTTTGGCTTCGAACCTCCTTGGATGGAAAGTAGTTTGCCACCATTCCATGGAAGTTTCCAAGTGATGAAGCCAAATCCATTATTGTTGTGATTGACCTTATCTCTTCCTTTTCCTCTATAAAAGCTTGTCTCCATGGCTTGAACAAGCTAGTTCTGCCTCTAATGGCAATACTTGTGCTGAAAGGAAGATATCAAAAGATAAGAGTTGCGAGAAGCCTTCTTTGTATCCATAAGGCTTTACCTAAGTAAGGAGAGTTTGTCACTAAAAAGAGAGAGAGCTTGTCCCTCACCCCTTCAAAATTTTGCAAGACTTGTGTAGCTGAGCACCCAGCCAAAGGAGGACTTGACGTCACGACGCTGGTTGTATTCTCCTTTGTTGATTATTAATAATAGATGACTATCATTATGGTTCCATTCTCGTTGTACTTGTAATGGTTGATGTTGAATTATATCCTTCCTCACTAATGTATAATTGCATATATTAGATTTCACGCTTGTGGTTGTGTTGTTCTCTTTGTGTGCAGGTGTCCATTCACGTGGATAGTGGAGGATCGTGACTGGCCAAGGCAAAGGAACGTGGGCGACGTCTCTTCTACAAACTAAAGCGTTGGATCTCAAGTAGGTCTTCATCACCTACCTTTTATTTGCAATTAGGAACTTGCGTGATAGCATTGTTTGATTGTTGCTAGACCCGTTCTGGGCTAGTAGGGATCGCCTCTATCAGTAGAGGGGATTTACCTCTCCAACATTAGGAATAATTAACCTAGATAAAACTATTCAAGATATACCCTCCCACATATATTAAATTCTAGATAAATGAAATTTTATGCCATTTTTATTTCCTTTTTTAGCATATAACCTGTTTTTTTCATATTTTCTTTTATATATTTACAAAAATATTTGACTAAAAATTTTCTAAGAATATAATGTTGAACCAAGCCTATTTCTTTTGAGAATAATTATGGTTATATTAGTTTTGTTTTCATTGATTGTCTTTATTTTCACTATCTCCCATAGCATGAAAAAGTTTTGATATGTTTTTGTAGCTTTTGTTGCTATTGAGAGTCCAACAAAAACATCTAGAACATGAATTTTGAATGGTTTGCTATGTGAGCCTATTGTGTTTGCAATATAGTTACCAGATATGGCCATATCCACACAAGGGGTGCAAAAATATGGTAAAAAGTTTTAAAACATTAATAAACCCCGTGATGGCCTTCATTTGGCATTGAAATTATCCATACAAGTATGATTTTTTACTGCAAGTTTTCCCTTTCAATTTTGTTTTAATCCCATCTACCTAGCTAAGAATTTATCTTAAACAACTATAGCATAGTTAGGTTTTGTATGGGTTGGTCTATCTTTGAAACTTCCCATGAAAGCTGCAACCCACCTATGTTTGAAAAATTCATCTCTCTCAATCGAGCACAATCTTCTATACTACCCTTAGGTACACCATTTTAATCCCTGCTATTTACCTCCTAGCTAGACACACTACTTATATGCCATATGTATAGCTAGTATGAACTTATTAAATTTTCCTAGAAATTGCAATAAGTAATGTTTTATTTTGGTTTTCAAATAAATTTTTGCTCTTGTCAAGGTTGAGTTTTATCTTTTCTTCAAAAAACACAATAAAAAATTTGCTCACTTAGATGGGCACTCAAAGAAAAATGCAACTACAAGTATCTCTTTTTTAAGGTTCACTTCCACATTCCCTCCAAGATAGGCTAAGTAAAGGGCTAGGAAGAGGTCACATGGATGCAATATACTTGAAGCTTCATACAAGCACTTGTGTGTTATCTCTCATGGCTACAAGCACTTTAAAGAAATCCCAAATATAAGTTTCACTAAATAGAATTCTATCAAAAACCCAATATTGATTTAAAGAAATAAATTTCAATAATAATCATATGAAAAATGGCAATAGATTACAATAAGTAAAATTAAAAAATAATAAAATTTTGAAGTAAAAAAATCCTTCAAAACATTGAATTAGAAACCGCTTTGCAGCGTCTGTCAGTCGCAGTACAGTGTTTGTATGCACGATGGAAGGCAGCTGTAGATAAAGCGATGCAGATTCTATTGTCATAGGTGATTTCTACAAGGCATGTGTACAATAATTGACACATGATTTTACACGGAATTTGTGGGCAACCATTAAAACATCCAGGAGCTCAGGTGTAGAACGCGCCTCCAGTGTTCCCTTGTACATGAACTGCAATAAATCCACGAACGCCACTTCCTCTGCGAACACACAAGAATGTTTACAAAGCAAAATAAAAGGCCACACCACTAAGTTAAATATAACACAGAAAATATGTGTTATATGCTAATTGTGAAACAGAAAACAGAACCGGATATTAATATGCTAATTGTGAAACAGAAAACATCTATCCACAAAGAAAATAAAAAAATAGTGAAAAATGGTTACCTGAACAGCTTAAATGAATTGTGACATCCTGCTCTTCTGATCCTTTCATTCCATTTGAGAAAAGCTTCAATATAGTAAAACGAAAAGAAATAAAATGTATGTTCATATAAAATATTTATAGAATTCAATAATGGAAATTTAAATAAAGGGACACTTTTTTCATACTTCCATGAAGAAAGGACTTTTTTCAGCGAGTATGGGTGAACTAATATATATTCGACGACTATTATAACAATCCTTCTCCTTAGAACAGTCTTTCTCACTACTGGTATCTTCATTGTCTGCATGGCGAAGTGAGGTTGAAAAAGAACATCAGAAAGAAAACTCAATTAACAGTTTAATAAGCATAAATTTTGATTGTAATTTAATGATCAAAATTTAGAAAAGCAATACCATATGAAAGTCTCTGTGAATCCGGCCTAATCTCTATCCGCAGTTGGCGATCTGAAACATTTATGTTGTCAAAGGCAAAAGAGAAGTCTGGCACGTCACTTGATCCATCGTAAACATGTTGGTCCATCTTTCCCTTTCCTAATCTGCCATTGTAAACCTCAATTAGTTTACCATTATTGCATATCCAAGAAGAAAACATCCATTTAATATAAATTCACTATACTAAATATAAAGCTGAGTATCTATCTCATATGTTAATGTATTTGAAGCCCCAGTCTTCTGGTGGTTTGGTTTGGGTTGGTTTGTCAATTTATCAAATTTTTCGTTTTTAACAAAATTTCAATGAAATTTGACTGAAACATAATCTCACACAATCTCTTTTGATAACATTTAATAATAATCTCTCATCAAAATTAGTAGTGGTTTCCCATAACCCTTACATTTCAACAAATTTATTAAACCTTTATATACAGTATTTCCTGTCAGCTCTAATTGTTAAATATGTGCACTCTAAATATTTTTGGAGTGTGAATTGCATGAGACCTATTCAATTAAATGTATTGTGCATCATTATTTCTACTTGGTATGATGTCAAGTTGAATTTCTTATTGTATTAGTTAACATGTTAGAATTTATATTGTATTCTATATTATATTTTTTTATATTAAATGTGTGATTTTCTTATATATTGAAAATACTATTGATATATGTTTAGATTGGTTTCATTATTTGTTTGAATATGGTTTTACCAATTTTCTAGAGAACAAATCAAATATGTAGATATCACTTAGGTTTGCAAACAAATAAGGTAGAAAACTTTAATTTGTAAGATGAAAAACCTATTTCTTTATAATGTTAATCTAATATTAATATGTATATATTTTCATCTTCTTTTCAAATTTTCAAATACCTCTATAAAAGATTTAATAAATAAATAAATAGATGTTTGTTTATAGTTTACAACCTAAATAAAATAAGAAATAGTCTGTAAAACAAACCCGTATCAATTCTCCCAGCTAGTCTTGCTCCCACTTGATAAACAACAAGTAAAACAAACCTCTAAAAAGACAAATTTAGCCAACCAAGGATGGGAATGACTAACTAGTGTAATTTTGTTCTTTTCCTTATATATAGTTTTCTATGTGTGTAATAGAGCTGACATTTAAAAAATGTTTACTTACTTTAAGCTTACACATCTACCATATATTTTGTCCAATTAGTAATTATTTTCCTTTGAATAAATAATTAACTAAAAACCACTGTAATCTTTCTTAATCTACCAAGTGTAATCAATTCTCTCTTCCTCTAAAAGAGGTTTGTATCTAAAGGGATTTGATACCTCTCACTCTCATGTCTTGGTAGTTGGATTTAGGCTAGTTTAACTTCCAAGTTTAAATAGCCTATATGTCACATTAATATCATGGGTCAATACCATGGATTCTGGCAGGCCACTTGACCCCAAATTGGAATCCTACACATGTTGGTCCATCTTTCCCTTTCCTAATCTGCCATTGTAAAGGTCAATTAGTTTACCATTATTGCATATCCAAGAAGAAAACATCCATTTAATATAAATTCACTATACTAAATATAAATATTTTATACTAAAAGAAGAGTATCTATGTTATATGTCGATGTATTTGAAGCCACAGCTAAATTAATATAGATAGGTATGTCATGTCTTCTAGTGATTTGGGTTGATTCATCAATTTATCAGATTCTCATTTTTTTACAGAGGCAAGAGTAACACCAGTTCTTAGAGGTCTACAAAACTACAAATGGTAAAATTGACTTTTACTAGTAGTCTCACTAGTGCTAACCCTTTCCTAAGTGCATCACTATTTTTTAATTCAAAAACCCCATATAGGTGCATCCTGTTCTTTACAACTAAGTTTTAAAACCTAGGTTTCAAGAACAAATCAAATATGTAGATACCACCAAGGTTTTCAAACAAACCATGTAGAAAACCTCTAAGTTGTAAGATGGAAAACCTATTTATATTTTCATCTTCTTTTCAAAATTTCAAATACCTCTATAAAAGATTTAATAAATAAATAAATAGCTATTTTTTTATAGCGTACAACCTAAAATAGAATCAGAATTAGTAAGTAAAACAAACCTGTATCAATTCTCCCTGTATCAGCTAGTCTTTCTCCCACTTGATAAACACTGAGTACAACAACCTGTAAAAAGACAAATTTAGCCAACCTTAAGGATGGGAATGACTAACAAGTGCAATTTTGTTTTGTTTTGTTTTTTTTCTTATATATAGTTTTTTGTCTGTGTAATAGAGCAGACATTTAAAAAATGTTTACCATATATTATGTCCCATTAGTAATTATTTTCCTTTGAATAAATAATTAACTAAAAACCACCCTAATCTTTCTTACCAAATGCGATCAAATCTCTTTTCCTCTAAAAGAGGTTTGATGGGTGGGATCTAGATGCTGCAGGATGGTGTCAGCTACTACTTGCATGAGACTTTTGCAGGGCCATCTCATCCACCTCTATTTGCTAGCCGAGGAAGCAAGCACCTATTCGATTCTCGGAGTCAAATAGCCACAGTCAGGTCAGGTCACTTGTGGGGCTATCAAATCTTTCCCTCCAGGGTCTAGATCTAGCTCAGATCTGAAGATTTTCTTGGTTGATTTCTCAGATCTATTCCTTCAAACAATCTTTGAGGCCTTTGTAGGAGCAACCTAGTGCTTGCCCTCCCCTGGATTATTGGACCAACCTCCCTGCCTGGTCGAAAATAGTAGGGTGGCTTCTCAAAAAAAGACCTTTGTATCTCAAGGAATTTGATACCTCTCACTCTCACTTATTGGTAGTTGGATTTAGGTTAGTTTAATTTACGGGTTTAAATAGCCTATATTTCAGGTTAATACCATGGGTCAATACCATTGATTCTCAATACCATTATTGGCCCATGGATTGTTGTTTTTATCTTTATTATTATTTTATTTTTAGGCTGTTATTTTTATTTTATTCCGATCTATTTACATTACATTAATATTTTTTTTTCTTAAATTGACTTGGTCAAAATGTTAAAAGTTACATTACAACAGAATTACAATATTGATTTATTTAATTTATGACAAAAAAGATTAAAATATTGTTGTTAATTTTTTTTTGCAATTTTTAAAGTTTTAAAAATGTTTTTAAAACTTTGTTGTGGATTTATATCTATATATATATATATATATATATATATAATATAAATATATATAATATCTAATGGACTTGGTTAATAGCTATGAGGTTAGTTGAACCTCATATTTTTTTAAGGTTAGCCAAAATTTGAACCTCATAGTTAAAGTTGTGACTTAGTCTAGAACTCATAAGGAGTGGACTCCGTGTGAAAGGAGGACATGAGTTAAAATGAAAAATGTGTTTATAAATATGAACATATAAATTTTAATTGATAAACAAAATCATCCTCAATGCACCATAAAAAACATGAATGCACAAGACACAGTGTGCCACAAAAACATGAAATCACTACCCATGGTGCATACAGTAACTCGACTTGTCGATTTTGGTATGCATACATACAAACATATTGGCTATTTTAATTTTTAAACACGATATATCGAGATAGCTATAATTTTTTAATATTTTGCAAGCTATGTGTTTGGTAACAATAACACACTAGGAAGTTACTTTTACCATAGGGGTCATCATAAAACTTATAACTTTTTCCACTTTGTTTCAATTTACAAAAAGCACCAACAAAACTTCGATGTGTTAACCAAACAAACCAATTTATGATGCCCATTATAAATTTATAGGGTGCACTGTTACGTGTGCAAGCTAAACCTATGGAATTAATAGTGCACCTCAAAAAATAATTTCAAAAGCAATGCATTCTTTTACCCAATTTCGAGTTCTACTCGTGTAATTTTTGTGAAGAAGAAAGATGGATCCTTAAGATTATGCATAGATTATTGATACTTGAATCGATATCCTATGGATCAAATTGATGATCTTTTCGATCAAATAAAAGGAGTTATTGTCTTTTCAAAAATTGATCTTCGATTAGGCTATTGTCACCTAAGGATTTCTGAAAGCGATATTTCTAAGACTGCATTCTGGACATGCTTTGGACATTATGAATTTACTGTGGTACCATTTGGGTTAACAAATGCACTAGCAGTATTCATGAATCTTATGAACAGTGTTTTCCGCAAATATCTTGATCAATTTGTACAAGTATTTTTAGATGATATACTCATCTATTCCAAGAATGATAAAGAGCATGAAGATCATTTACGTATGGTGTTGTCCTACCTTAGAAAGCATCACTTGTATGGGAAATTATCCAAGTGTTCGTTGTTTGAGGAAAAGATTCATTACTCAGGTCATATCATATTAGGTGAAGGGATCTAAGTAGACCCTCACAAGGTAAAAGCAATCATGGAATGGCCAATACTGAAAATGCACATGAAGTATGAAGCTTTATGGGTTTAGCGAGTTATTACCGAATATTTGAAGGATTCTCCAAAATTGCAAAGTCGATTACAACCCTTCAGCGTAAAGGTGTTAAGTATGAATGGACTGAGGAATGTAATAAACCATTTTTTGAACTCAAAAGACTAGTGACGAGTGCACCAATCTTAAGAGTCCCTGATATGGACAAATATTTTATGGTATGTACTAATGCATCCAAGCATGGATTAGGTGTAGTATTAATGTAGGATAGAGGAGTAATAGCACATGTCTCTAGAAAGTTAAAGCCTCATGAAGAACTCTATGCTACTCATGATTTAGAGTTAGTTGTTGTAGTACTAGCTTTAACGATTTGGAGACATTAACTAGTGGGGTGAAGTTTTAAGCTTAAAAGAGATCATCAAAGTCTTCAATATTTGTTCACCCAAAGAGACTTGAATGCTAGAAAAAGATGATGGAGTGAATTCCTAAGTGAATATAACTTTGGAATATCATAAATTAATGGAAAAGAAAATGTAGTGGTAGATGTTTTAAGCAAAAGATCGTGGATATTCTCTCTCATACCTATCAAAGTAGATTTAAGGCAATGAGTATTAGAAAATCTCATAAAGGATAGCTAGTATTTAAAAGTAAGATCTAGTCTTGATAGTAAAAAGCCAAAAGAATCTAAGTTTGAAGGATATGAACTAGAAGATGATGGAATCTTATGATTTCATGGAAGGATGTATATTCCGTATAATAAGGATCTTCGAGATACCATCCTTAAGGAAGCCCACAGAGTAGTATATTGTGCACATCCTAGAGTAAAGAAAATGTATATGGATACCAAGAAACTATTCTTCTCGTCAGGCATGAAACATGATATCGTTCAATTTGTTGCAAGATATTTGGAATGTCAACAAGTAAAAACAGATCATTGTCATCCAGCGGGTCTCTTACAACCTCATGACATTCCTATGACCAAATGGGAGATCATTTCTATGGATTTTATCACTCGGCTACCTCATACTTCTCAAAGACACAATGCCATTTTGGCAGTAGTGGATAAATTAAAGAGAAGCGCCCATTTCATTCCCATAAGAGATACTTACGAAGTTGCTCACATAGGTTGAGTATTCATAAATGAATTTATCAGATTTCATGGAGTACCTAAGAAGATTATATCAAATAAAGATTCACAATTTAATTTAAGATTCTGGACTTGCATGCAATCAACCTTATGAACTCAATTAAATTTAAGCACAGCTTATCATCTTGAAACTGATGGGAAAAAAGAAAGGGTAAATCAAGTAGTTGAAGATATGTTGAGAATGTATGTTATGGACCAGCAATCGCAGTGGGAAAAGTATTTATCCTTAGTCGAATTTGCATACAATAACAGTTATCAGAGTTCAATTGGAATGTCTCGATTTGAAGCATTATACGGTAGACCTTACAAAACACCATTAAGTTGGGACAAGTTAGAAGATCGAGTGCTAGTAGGGCCAAATTAATACAAGAAATGGAGGAGGAGGTAAAACAAATTAGAAAACGATTAAAAGAAGCACATGATAGACAAAAGAATTATGCTAATGCTCACAGAACTGATAGGAAGTATGAGGTAGGGGTTTAGGTTTTCATCCGCATCAAACCAAATAAAAGTACTATTCGATTCGGAAAAGGGACAAAGTTATCACCCTAATTTATTGGACCATTTAAAGTCATGGAAAGAGTTGGACTTGTCGCCTATCATCTTTCACTGCCACCTCAGTTGCATAAAGTTCATAATGTATTTCATGTATCTGTATTAAGGCATTACATAGTTGATCGATCTCATAACATTCAATGGAAGGAACTGCAGGTATCGGACGAAGGAACCATATAGGTCGAATCATTACGTATATTGGAACGTAGGGTTCAACAACTTAGGAATTGTCTGGTAGACCAAGTTAAGGTCGAGTGGGACAAGTATAGTCCTGTATTAGCTACTTGGGAAGATACATAAATCATATGTCAAAAATACCCCAACTTGTGTCAATTTTGAAGAACTTTAAACCATGTTTTGTATATATTTGCTTTACCTCAAATCAAAGGCTTAGAACCATTTTGAAATGATCATATATAAACATGATTTTTTTATGAAATAATATGTGTCTAATTTTGCTAGTACATGGAAATGAAGACGGAATATGTTAATGATCTTACTAAATTATAGTTATCAAAGTAAAGTTTTTATATTTGAGCAATTTTGCTTCTGTTGGGAATTAAGATATTATAATTTTGTTTTATTTTTTCATATCAATATGATTGATGAGATAAAAATCAAAGAATGATTACATTTTAATATGAAAGTTAATGACATAAATAGAATATGGCAAAGTATTTTATACTATGGTTGACATGTATGAATTATATATAAGTTATTTGTTTTGAATATATTAATGCACATTATATAAATGCATGGACAAGTGTTTATGGTTGCAGATATTATGGTTACCAAAATGACCACATGATGACAGAAACTTCAAAACAATTAAGGCTCAAAGAGATTCCATGATAGGGTATTAACCCAGATTCTACTAGGAGGGGTGGAAGTGTTGCCTCCCATTTATCCTTCGAACCCTCGAGTCATGGGAGGACTGTGCAAGTCATGCTCCCCTAGATGTGTGATAATGACTGCCGGATGCCTACTAGGGATCAGGTCAGTATATCCAATGATGTCATCCTTGGAGTTTATGAATATTTAGGACAATATAACTGATGCCTTGGCATACTCCAATAGAGGACAGATAAGATGGGAGTGGAAGAGATTAGGAAGGATATGCTGATTTTGTGATAGCCTCGGGAACTTGATGAAGTAAAACATGATCGTTAAAGTTATAAACCTAAAAGTATTCAAAACACCAATTTTATATTTCCCTCACATTAAATAAGAGTTTAACCTCAATACACAATCCTAAGAAGAATGTACTAATCGCTCTCATAAATATTCATATAAGATAAAAACTCTAACTTCGGGATGAAGTTTTCTTAAGGGGGTTTGTATGTAACGACCTATATATAATATAGAGAACACAAGAATATTAGCATGCATACGATGCATGCATATGATAGCTACATATGCATGTATCACATGCACCGCACTAGTATGTATATATTAAATTAACTATAAATATTAAATATCATGACACTCCTTTAAATAGAAGTTATATTCACCCATCAACACTCATATTGTTTAATGCATCATGATTAATGGGAAAATACCAATGATATAAACTTAAAATGTATAATGTAAAAATAATTATAAAAATCAATGTTTAAAAATTAAGCTAATCTTAAAAGATGGTTATATAATTATATATCTTATAATATTAATAAATTAATAAAATAGTAAAAATAAATTAAAGATAACCCATTTAATATGAACCTAAACATTTATATTTAAAACAAACAAAAAGGATATTAAAAAATATATACCTTTAAAAGAAATCTATATAGCACGTGACATGGAAAGGGTGTCACCATAAGGAGAAGCAGCGGGATGAAGTGGAGGGAGCGGCCATTGCCAAGAAACAGTATATAGGGAGCAAAGAAAAATTTTAAAAGAAAAAAAAAAGACACAGGAGAAAAATTGGTACACAGAGTTTATCATGAGGAACAATTGAGCCTTGCTTATTCTTGGGTTTCTTCACACGGGGGAAGAACCTGCTTCAACTGAGAATCTTACTCAACTAAGTAGCGAGGTTCTACTCAATTTGGTTGGGTGGTTTCGATCTTTTGGTAACGGAAACAGGAGCAGCTTGAGGCATCATCAACTGCAGGAATACAGGTAGGTACTCTCATCAATTCTGTCAGCTAGATTTATAAAATTTTATGTGATTTTATGAGAGGTTCATGATGTTTTTAAGAAACCCTTTACTATTTTTGTAATCGCTGTAAAATTCTGTAGAGCCCTTACATAAAATTCATCTTTACATCTGGTACCATGCAAGTAAATCTCATCCTAACACATGAAAATACCATTAATATCCATGGACATGTAATTCATTCAATATTCTCAAACTAAGAAAACTATTCATAAGAAAATTTGAATCGTAATAGAAAGGGAGAGTAAGAATTGACATACAACCATTCCATACAAATGACATCAACTAAATCTCACTTAGAGGGAGGAGCAGCACCACCCAGCCATGAATCACCTCTAATTCCCTTCAGTCAAAAATTCTGCCAAGGATCAACTGTCCTCTGTTGATCGATGCACTGGGTATTTAATACTCTCTTTCATGATTTAGTTACCATTAGCGACGTCCCAATTTATAGATTTTTCCATTTTCCTAGGTATTATCTTGAAAAGCTCGTCTTTATCTCCCACGACGTTTTCCACATAAAAGCTTGCCTTTATCTCCTTCAAAGCTTCTATGTCTGATGGATCTTTATCTCCCATCTATCTGATGGATATCTAATCCATCCTAGCTTATCTAAAATCACATCTAGAAGCTTAAAGATTCATCTCTATCCCATTCCTCATGGGATTTGGCAAGCATTTCCTTTGTCTTGGTGCTCCACCTTCCAAGTGATTTATTTAATTTATTTATTTAAAAATACATTTTCTTTTCATATTACATATCACCTAACTTTCCTTAGGTTTTGCATAGTTTAACCCACATAGGAGAATATCAAACCTAGATTTCCTCAGTTTAGGTTTACAACATTTAACACACAAGGGAGGATATCACACCTAGCTTTAACTTAGCTTAGGTTTACCATAATATAGTACTTAAGAGAGGGGTGTTACAATCTATTATTGGATGTGGCATTTTCTTGTATATGGTGCTTTTCTTATAAAATTATTTAAAAATAAATAGTTGAAAATATAACATTGGTTTCAAAGTCCCAATTCATAATGTTT
This sequence comes from Pinus taeda, assembly GCA_000404065.3. Lineage (NCBI taxonomy): Eukaryota > Viridiplantae > Streptophyta > Pinopsida > Pinales > Pinaceae > Pinus > Pinus taeda. The sequence continues at coordinate 3,402 of APFE030890488.1, read as the reverse complement.
CAAAGGGTATTATGAGGATTGTAGCATTTCACTCTTTCATGTCTATGCTATATGCCAAAAGGCTTTATTACTTAGCTAGCTTATTTACTACCATGGTAAACTGTCTTGAGTGATTTTTTTTAAATAAATGAACATTTATTCAATTTCAAGGTCTGCCATTACTCCTAAAGAAATTCTTTAAAAGGTTCTATGTTAATAGAAGAGCACTTGCAGAGAGGTTAGTGGTTCAATTCCATTGTAACTTAACATGAATTATTGAATGATATTTTAGTTTATTTTTAATTAGATAATTTTTATATTGATTTATTTTAATGACGAGATATTTAGTTGGATTCATTGTTTTATATTGTCTCTAAAAAGAAAAAATATAAATATGGAAAGATAGACCAGGCACTCTTGGCCGGATAAATCGTTCTTGCGGACAAGACCGATCTCCCTAATATCGAATGATATCTAGCAACAAAGAGCACAAGCAAATCTACTTTTCTCTAAACATGTTTCAATTCATTAATGAATACTAAGAGGTATAACAGACCCTACCTCAGTCCAATGCTTGTTTGAGGAAGTTTTACTCCAATAGCTTTAAGTAGTTCCCGTTTAATAACTTGCATACACAAACAAGCACACATCAAAGCATACCTGTGTATAATAAAACATGTTCATTATGAAGATCAAGGAGCTCATAAAATAAACCATTAGAGACAGTTCATTGAGAAAAAAAAACTTGATTGTATTAACTTTATTAATAAAAGAACCTTACAACCTTTGCCTTGATGATGCACAAGTTCTTTCCAGGGTCCAGCAGGAGTCTCCTCTACTTTGACAAGCCTCACTCACTTCCCAAATGACATGAAAGGTGATGTGATCTCTCCTCTCACAAGCTCAAAAAAGGAAGCCTAGTTTTCAGCAGCATTTACCTCAAGAATCCTCAACCTTCCCTCTCCACACCAGCCCAATGTAATGATTAATTGCAAATGGAGGGAAGTTGTAGGTCCACCAATTGAAGGGATAAGTTTTCCTTCATGGGATAAGCACCTTCATACATGGAGTTAGCTCCCTAGTTATGGAATGGGAATGGAAACAAGGTGGAGTGGACTTGCGAGTGTAATATTCCTTCTAGAAGTGTCCTAGAAGTGACGCCAAGATGAGATTTTAAGCCATGAACTCAACCTTTTTAATTTTATAGGGATTTCGTACCCATGTATCATAGAACAGGAGTGGTCCAGTTCACAGGAAAACATGACCATTGGTGCAACACCGCAGTAATGCTAGGAGAAAGTGCGAACCAGGATTGAGATATTTTTAAGGTCCTTTCTCCCATTTCAAGGCTTGACATGAAGAGATGAGGTTTAAGACTTGCAAAGGAGGTATGTATGAGTGTTGATGGACTCACAAACTGTAGAGAGTCATGGTGACAATTTTTTATGTAACAGATTGCCCCCTAAAGTGTGAAGTCTGTAATGGATGAGGGTGGTTTTTGATCATCTAAGAAGAGTGAATTAATTTATCATTTCAAGGATCTTCCTATGGATAACCCGGTTGAACCTGTGAAAAAATTCAACAAAAAATATATATATGTGAAAATATCATCGCTGAGGTAGGCATTCCCATACTCAGATCAAAACTAACTAAGAACTATCTAAACTGCTTTGATATAGGAATGATTTTGTATTACATCACAAGTAGGAACACATGGACACAGTATGGGCGCAATCATCTGTTTCTGAATAGTCCACTATATAATGATAACAAAATTCCTTGTAGCTTGGATGGTGGAAACTAGATCCAGGGTCTTCATTTCTACTTCCCGAACTAGTATGATTCTATCCATGTGAATAAATGTGTGAGAGTCGAACATGGTAGGAACCATTTGATCACCAGTCAATGATGTAAACTGTTAACAAGTGTGAGAGGAACCACCAATAATGTCAATGGCCCTCAAAGTACTCAGTACAATCCATGAAATGTGAATGAATGAGTCGATGTCGAACATGTCACAGAATCCCTTGATAAAAGGTCAATGATGCAACCTATCGTCAAAGGCGAGAAACCTGACATTGAGGCATGCAAATTCCAAGGTACTGACGATTTCTAGATCATCTTTCTAGATAATGAGTTGGAGTTGATAGAAAGCGATCTGTCATAGGCAAGCCCATAACATGAAATCATAGATCAAGTCTGAAGAAATATGTTTAGCAAGAACTAACTCAGGGATGCTCAATGATGGATGAAAAATGTTGGACACCTAATCCTAAAGGGTTAGCGTGGAAGCCGAATGGACAAAGCAGTCCAAGAGACCTTGGGATGTGAATCCCAACGGTCACCAAATGTACTATAAATGTATATCAGATTGTTAATAAAGATATATCGCATGCTTTATCTTTCCTATCTGTTCTAGCTGTCCATGTCTGTTTAACATGGTATCAGAGCCATGATGAGTGGCCTGTTTTCCCCAAGCAACTGATCTAAGTTGCCTTGAATAGTGTTGGCCCAGTCTTCATTACCTGAAAAACGCCTGCCTGCCTGCCTGAAGCTGCATACCTAATTTCTGAAGGAAACACACAGGTCCCAGAAATAGTTGTAACCCCTGCTGTCCTGAGAGCTGCTCAGTCCTGAGCGCTACTCTGACATTGATTCCCTGGCTCTGCCTCTACCTGGCCTGACTGCACTATAAGCGTTTTCATTCAAGGCGCTGAGCGTTGAATAATCTGCCCTCTGCGCTATAATCCGGGTAATGCCTGAGACTGTGCTTTGCTTAGTTTGAATGCCTGGACGTGTAGTAACGCTGCTCCTGTAAAGCTCAATCACCACAGTGCTGCGGTTTGAGCAATGAAGTGTTTCAATTTGTGATCGAAATTTTCCAAGGAGCTCAACTGTACAGATATCCTCTGCTAGCTATCATTTCATGCTCAGCATTCAACTGTTGCCGGTGCCAATGACTTCCAAAATTCAAAATTAGTATCCGGAGCATCCACTAAACACGATTAATGATCCAATGGCTAGTGAAAGTGTTGAATTCAACCAAGGGTAAGGAAATGCATTCATCACTTTCTTGTTGTAAATGTTGAAGACAACATTTAGGGTCCACCAAGCAACAAAATAGATTCCAATCTTCAATCTCTGAGCAGCTTCGGTTGGAGAAGATTTTCCTGGAAGGACTTCGTCTTGGACATCACTCTCAAGACCTAAATCTGAGGAACTAGCTTCATATGCCTTGGCCTGAACATTGAAGTTTATCCTTCTCGAAGGTGTTTGACATATGCCCAGACCTACACAGGGTGTGAGCTCGAGAGACTGCCCATATATAGATTTTCTATCAAGTATAGATGACAATCGAATCAATACACCCACAGGAAGAGACCTGGGCTTCAAACTTGTTTTAGATAGCACATTTATCTGCGA
>APFE030890485.1:0-15375 GCA_000404065.3 Pinus taeda | reverse complement strand
TTCACCTTTCTCTTGGATGGCTAGATGCACGTGCATGGTATCAGTGGACTACTCTTTTGAGTAGATCTTATTATTTGTGTTCTTCCCATGTTTCGGGGACGAAACATGCTAAGGGGGGTGGAATGTTATTTACCTAGGGGGGTAATATGGGGTACCAAGGGAGGTACCCAAGGTAATAATGTAATAATGGGATGGGGCCATAGTAATAAATAAGGTGGTTAACCCATGTCATGTAAGGGACCACAAGTAGTTAATAATAATGTAAGGGGCCCATGGTATTAGTTGATGGTATGAGGAAACCATGGTAATGATGCATGGTATTGTATGTATGAGGCCTATATAGAGGCTAGAGACTCCACATTGAGAGATATGAAGAGAAATAGTCTTGTATGAACAAGCACATGGCTTGTGGAGTATTCTCCTCCCTTAAGGAGTGAATGTATGGTGTTGCCCTACCTTAAGGGTTTTGATAATAAAGAAGCATTTCATTCTATTTCTATCTTTTTATTCTTGGGTTATTTCTATTATCATAATATTTCTGGTTTAGATATACAAAAAGTGGTATCAGAGCTACAACAGAATGCAAAGAATACATGAGGGACTGCGACAACAACTCCTCCTCTACAAGTTGAAGGTAAGTTATTGAGAAGAAATTCCTCTGTAGAGTAACATATGTATATTGTGATTGTGATTTGGATTTAGATTTTATCTTGATGACTGAAAAAATAAAAATCTAGATAAAAAACATTGTATTGAACTTTAGATCTACACATTCTTAACTCAGATCTATGCATTATTAGATAAACTCTAGATCCGCATTTAGATCTATATGTATATCACATATAAAAATTCATTAGATCAACATATGTATTAATAGATTCTGGACACACCCACCATCATCTCCTTACCATAAATTTAGGCCTAAAACCCACTTAAAAACTAAACCATATATAAATCTATTAAATTACACCTCATAAATTTGAACAGCTCTTATCTACTGTATTAAGTCTATAAGTTATTAGATCTAACCTGATAAAACTTCATTAAACCCCACACATAGATATTTTTTATTATAAAAGCAAAAAATATCATTGATGAGAAAGGAAAAGGGTTTCAAACTAAAAAAGGATTTCAAACTCGTAAACCCGTACATCCCTCCAGGTCTTGAATCATGAGTATACTCGTTTTGTAGTGTTTTTTTTTGTTTTTTGTTTTTTTAAATTAGGGAATGGCTAGGCTAGTGTAATGACTGCACTTGCCCTTTGAAAATGAGATTTCCATTTACATGTTTGTTCGTAAACACTACCAATCAAGATAAGGAGGAAGAAGACAAAAGACATAGAACAAGAGACAATAAACAAAAGGGACCATGCAGACCCAAAAAGGAGACTACTCCTAGAGTAGTGCTAAACGATCTTGCAGTGTAGGCTCACAGGGAACACATGGGGACTTATGCTATAATCTACAAATTTACAGGACTATGGCCCACGGAAAAGGCTTTACAAATGTGGATCATGTACCATTAGAAACCCAAAGGTAGCATCGATCTACATCTCGGATCAAAGGGATTCTTCACTGTGGTGTTCACAAGTATTGAAGACAAAGACAAAATATTCGAAGGAGGACCCTACTTTTACGCAGCAGCTAGCCTCTATATGCGACCTTAGATAATGAACTTTGTTCTGGAGAAAGAGACTTTCACTTTAGTTCCTATCTGGGTAAGGCTCTATTCTCTTCCCCTTGATTACTGGCAAACTGAATTGCTTGCGGCCATAGGAAATAAACTGGGTTGTTTTGTTAAAGCTTCGGAAGCCACAAAAAGGGGAAATACACATCTTATGCAAGAATCTGTGTAGAAATGAATCTATCAGGAGCCCTTCCAGATGAAGTCATCCTGGAAGTTTTTGATGAGGATTGGGTGCAAACAGTGGACTATGAGCATATCCCGTTCAGATGTCGTAAATGCCATGAACATGGGCACTTGTTCAGAGATTTCCCTCTCAGCAAAATAGACAATAGAAGTAAACAAAATGCAATAAAGGACACAAAGAGCTTTCAAAAAGTTGCAAGTAAAGGAAAAGGAGGCAAAAAAGGACCAAAACATCTACGTACTGAGAATCAAAAGGCTAGTCAAAACAGGTATCAAGCTTTGGAAGAGAATGAAGAAATAGCAAATGAAGAACAAACTATGGAGGACGGACCTAACGAAAAGGAAGAGACAGGAAATTGCAACCCAATACAAAAGATGGGTAATGACAAAGAAATTATAATGAATGAATAAAAACTAGAGTTCGATCAGGAAGTGACCTAGAGTGAAACAGATCTGGAGGATCATGAACTTCAAGAAATTCTAGAAAAGGAACACCTAGATCTGGAAGGGTTCTTGATGCAGGGAATAACGAGAGGGATAGATTCACTACCTCAAGAAGAATGCAACAGAATTTAACAATTGTTTTTATGGAAAACTCAGGAAAATGGGTTAGATAAAAGTAAAACCACCGACAAGCAAGAGTACAGAGGTGTGAAGATAATTAAATCAACTCCAAGATTAGCTACTAGAAGTGCAGGAAAGAAAAGAGGTAGAAAAAAGCAGAAGGACCTCCTGATGGAGTGTGGAAAGTTAATGATAGACTCAAGTAAGATGAAAGATCTAACGAGTTACTCCTTCACAAATCTTGAATTATGAAGTTCACATCTTGGAATATTAGAGGTCTGAGTAGTAAAAGAAAACAAAGAATGCTAAGTTACCGAATGAAACAAGAAATGCCGAATATGATCTTCATTCAGGAAACCAAATGTTCCATCCAGAAAGTTAAACAAATTCATAGTAAATGGCTAAACAGATTCGAGTATTTAGAAGTTAAAGCTGAAAACACAGCGGGGGGCATTCTAGCTCTTTGGAATCCCTAGAAAATCAGTATTATAGATGCTGAAGCATCCAGAAATTACTTATCAGTGGTCATGCAACCAGTTGGGGTTTTGGAAACCTTCCTGGTTACAAATGTTTATGGCCCTCAAAAATTAGAGCATAAACTTAAATTGATAGACTCCCTAAAATATCTCAGGAATAGACAGGATGGGATTCCTTGGATCATGGGAGGGGATTTCAACATGATCAAGTCTCTTTCGGAAAAAAAAGGAGGAACCAAAGTGCTAGCCAAAGATTCTTTAGCGTTCCAATCATTCACAGAAGATATGAAGTTGGTTGATGCAGAAGTGAGCAATGGCTTTTTTACTTGGAATAATAAAAGAGGAGGTGAGGCACATGTAGCCTCTAAATTAGACAGGTTCTTGATTTCAGAGGAGCTGATGATTATAAACAAAGAAATAACAGCGAGAATCCTTCCCTTTGGAGGGTCCGATCACTGGCCGATTCAACTGGAAATCCAAGGTTTGGCTTCTCCCAGAAATAGGCCCTTCAGATTCGAGAACATCTAGTTCTCCCACTTGAATTTCATCAGTAACATTGAAAAATGGTAGTCTGAAGATCTACAATTACAAGGATCACCAATGTACCTCCTTCACAAAAGACTAAAACATGTCAAGTTCAGACTCAAAGAATGGAATAAGAAGGATTTTGGAAACATTTTTGTGAACAAAAGATCTTTGGAGATCAAAATTCAGGATCTCAACTAGGCTTTGATCCAAGAAGGCTTTGATAAAATTAAAAGTAAACAGGCAGATAAACATCATCAAGAATGGGAAAATTTATGCAAACAAGAGGAAATATTTTGGAGGCAAAAGTCTAGAGTTCAATGGCTCAAGAGAAAGGAACACAAAATTTTTCCACAGGTCCACCATAGCTAATAGAGCACACAACAAAATCTCTTCGATAAATAACGAGAATGGGGAGCTTCAGAACACTCATAGAAATATTGAAGTTGTGTTTGTTCAGTATTTCCAAAACATCACTCGGGAAAAAAATCCAAATAGGGATTATTCCATCAAGGAAATGATAAGGCATATCCCTAAGTTGGTTTCTAGAAAGGACAATTTTAACCTCAATAGACCGGTCATCGAAGAGGAAGTAAGCGAAGTTCTCAAAGAGATGCAGAATTGTAAAGCATCAGGATCGGATGGTTTCAATGTGGATTTTTTTAAAACTTGTTGGCATATTGTCAAACAGGATATTCTGAATGTGGTGGAGGATTCCAGGTGTAACAATACCGTCCTGAAAGCCTTCCATACCGCCTTCATCTCTTTGATCCCCAAACATGATTTAGCGCAAATGGAAAATAAGTATAGACCCATAGCCTTATGTAATGTAGTTTACAAGATAATATCCAAGGTTGTTGCCAATAGACTAAGACCTCTCCTTCCTCACTTAGTATCAGAGGAACAAGCAGGCTATGTGGAGGGCAGACAAATTTTAAATAACATTATCCAAACCCATGAGGTGGTTCATACGCTTACCAGTAAAAAGTAGGCAGGGTCGATCATGCAATTGGATATTGCCAAAGCTTATGACAAGGTGAATTGGAATTACATAAGGAAAGTTCTCACTGCTTTTGGTTTCGATCACAACTGGGTCAGATGGGTCATGGCTCTGGTAACTTCATCCAGCTTTTCAATTTTGGTGAATGGCTCTCCCTCAAAGATCTTCATTCCTTCGAGAGGCCTCAGCTAGGGAGACCCACTCTCTCCCTTTCTTTTTATCCTCATGATGGAAGGACTAGGTAGATCCATTAAAAATGCTAAGGATTTGGGCAAAATTAAAGGTCTTCATTTATCTGAGAATGGTCAAGCTCTGACTCACCAACAATTTGTAGATGACACCATGCTACAAGGAATCCCCACAGTCAAAGAAGCTTCTGCCTATAATCAAATCCTGAAGGATTTTTCCATGGCTACAGGTATGGAAGTCAATCTCTCCAAATAAAAAATCTTTTTCTTTAATACTAATATTGCTATTCAGAGAAATATCTCAAGAATTCTTGGCTTCCAAAGGGATTCCCTCCCCACAAAGTATTTGGGAATCCCACTCACAGCCAAACCTATGCATAAAAGTACCTGGGAACAAGTGCTTAACAAGATGCAGGACAAAGTCAGAAATTGGACCTTTAGGGTCTTAAACTTAGCTGGCCGGTTTGTTCTGACAAAGGCGGTTTTACAATCCATCCCGGTTTTTATGTTATCAGCTCTCCCAGCTCCCAAAGGGGTTTTAGAACAATTCAAGAATATACAAAGAAATTTCCTCTGGGGTAAGGAAGAAACAAAGAAGAAGTGGGCCCTGGTTTCTTGGGACAAAATCTGTAAACCTAAAAGTCATGGGGTTCTAGGTTTGGATGATCAGGAGATTCTCAGCAAAGTGCTTGGAGCCAAGCTTTGGTGGAGATGGGTTCAAGAGCCAACAACACAATGGGGAAGGATATGGAAAGAGAAATATGCCAACTCTTGGCACACTAATGAACTCATAAGGATGTCTGGGAATTTAAAAGGATCTCACATCTGGAACAGAGCCTGGGAAAATAGAAGTCTAGTTCAAAATCACAGTTTTTGGGAAATTAGAGCAAGAGATCTTGCACTCTTTTGGGAGGACAAATGGCAACAAGAATCTATGTTGTTATCAGAGGAATTTGTAAGCCTCAAACAAAAAACAGATGTCCAAGGGTTAAACAAAGTTAAGGATTTCTGGGATCCTACTCAAAACGCCAGAAAATGGAGAAGATGGAGGAAAATGGAGGGCAGAGATGACAACCCCATTAGAATAAAATCACAGGTTCTAGAGAACTTGCTGAAACAAAGAATGATTTTAGCAACAGAGGGGCAGGATCAATTGAGATGGGGCAATAACAATACAAGCACCTTTAATCTCAAGGAAGCTAAAGGTATTCTTCTGGAACTTGATTCCAGTGCTCCAGAAAATACCTTGAAGCACCTTTGGAAGCACCAAGGTTGGATAAAGATCAAGCTTTTCATGTGGTTGGTTTATCATAAGAAAATTTTAATGTGGGACAACATCAGGAAGAGAGGGGTAATGGGGCCTTCCAGATGTCGACTCTTTGAAGAGAAGGAGGAGACCATGGAACACATTCTTAACAACTGCTCCTACACCACCTGGTTGTGGGATTCTTTCTCCACCATTTTCCATCAAACAGACAGGGACATGAGAAGTATCAAAAATACCCTAATAAAGTGGAGAGGTAACTATTTGGAGAATGAGTACCTTAACTTAGCCTGGGCCTTAACACCAAGTTTCATTATTTGGAATGTTTGGAAAGAAAGAAATAAAAGAATTTTTAAGAACGAAAAGGTTATTCCTCTAGGACTTTTTGATCTAATCCTAAAACAGCTCAGGGAGACTGTGAGTATCTCAGTTCGCAATCTCCTTAAAAATCCCCCCTCTGAGGTTGAGCTCAGAACTCTTAGACAACTGGGAATGGAAGGAATTATTCCCCAAGGACTTAGCAAGAAGAACATAATTATTGAGACAAAGAAGGACTTCTGGCATCCTCCTCCGAAAAGCTATCTAAAATATAATATCGATGGGGCTTCAAAAGGAAACCCGGGATCAACAGGTTTCAGAGGAGTTTTAATAGATGATAAGGGCAGTATCATATTTATCTTTCACTATCATTTGGGACGAGCCACAAATAATATGGCAGAATTAATGGCTATGGAACAATGTCTTGAGTTTCTGATCCAGTACCATGTTTCAAATGTCATTGTTGAAGCAGACTCAAAGATCACCATTAACTCTGTGAAAAAAATCAATGGTGGATCTCGACCAGAGAAAGTCTCTACATATTGGAAATTAATACAGGTTTAACAAAGAATCCACGTTCACCTCCAGAAGCATCAAACGGTGAGTTTCAATCACGTTCGTAGATCGGCCAACAAACTTGCAGATCTTCTTGCCAATCAAGGGGTGAATAATACTGATGGCAAAATGGCGAAAAAGTGGAAGGAAACACCACAAAATAGAATAAAAGTTCTCTGCGAAGAACAAGCCACAAAAGATAAAGAAATATTCAGAAATCAGGCTGGATTGAGTTCTCCAGTCAGTATTCGTTTTCCTTCCAGCATGCACATGGTTGACAGAAAAGCAAATTTTGGTTTCATTTTACCTTGGAGGTAGTCGGAAGGGATGCACAATTCTTTGATTGAAAAGGTGCTAGGTCTTTTCCCACAAAAGTACCTTACCGGAGTTCGGTTCTGTAGCAGGAACATTCAAATTGCAGGGTTCATTTTTCAGGCTGCCGGATGTCTTCCCCTTTTCTATTTTCGGGCTCGGCAAACTTGGCTTGCACGGTTTTTTGGTGATCGCGCGTTTCATCTGTGGTTAATGGTTTTTTTTATTGTGGGAGTGATTCCATAGAGCTTGTTACACGTGGCAGGAGGTAGACTTTGAAACCACCTTTGATCACGCACTATTCCTTGGTAGTGTTAGGCCATGCGATTTGATTTCCGGTTGTTGGATCCGACACCCTAGATTAACGATTGGGATCGATCGTGCTGTTGTGGGGCTAGGTGGGCTCTGTCCTCTCTTTCGTTTTGGAGTGCTTTCCCACTCTTTAGTGGTGTGTGGTTTTTGCGCGGTCAGTAGGGTCTATTATTGTGGGTGGGCTTAGGAGACTTTGTTTTTCCCGTTAGTTTGAGTGGGGGCTTGTCTTGCCTTTACATGTTTATTCTCATTATGTAAGTTGATCACCTTAGCAGATTGGGGGGTCTTGATCTTTGAAAGGATTTCAGTTTCCCATTTTCTGGTTAAGGATGGGGCTTTGTACAATCTGTAATTTTTCTGTTGATTTAATGAAATAGAAGGATCGGCGCTTGCTTCAACAAAAAAGAAGTAACACCTCAGTGTGTTCTTCCTATTCACAACACTCCTAAATTATTTGGCATAAACATATTGGTGAGCCTTGGTATTGCACTAAGAGTGGTGAAACTCCCAAGGGCTTCTCAACTCTATTTATCAACCTGAGGTTTGTACAAACTTCTAGGTGACAATGCTATATACAAAGTAGATGAAATTCTACTCATGCCACCCTAAACTAGTACACTTGATCAATCGTGCTCCAAGACCATTCTTCTAGATAAAGCTCCCCATTAATAATCTCTTAGAGTTGCTAATGAACAAACCAAACATAATTACATGTCGATGCCTCTTAGAGTTGCTTTCTTTTGGAGGCGGCTTGATAAGGAGGGAATATATCCTGTAGGAAATTTTTTCCTTCAACATGACCCCATTCTCATGAAACCATTATAGAGATTTCCATCCAAATAGATCTAACTTTGCAAAATCACTGGGGCGGTTGAGGAGAAAATTTGGAATGAAACTGATGTGACCTAGAATCCCCCAGAAGTGGACTCCAAAATTCCCAAGCACCTTCACAGAATACATGGTGAGGGGAGGATGCCAACGACTCTCTTCCTTTGGTAGCCTAGGAAGAGGAGATTCCATGCGCCTAGATAACACAATGTGTTTGTCCCCAAGGAGGTGTCCCATAATTGATTAGAATGCCAAACAAAAGAGTTAATTTCCAACTCCATGAGTGTAGTATTAACTTGAACGCCTGCCCCCTGCCACCAATTATGATTTTCCTTGGTGTGAAATCTCGAGGTGACATGCTTACCTTGCAGCCTGATACACCTCCCATTCAATTTCTTTGGTCTGTTTGTATCCTCTACCATGTTCATCAACATCCCTTGCTCACACAAATTAATTGTCGATCATGCAGAGTATAGAAACTCAGTGTGGCTACTTGTGCTTTGGCTTGATAGGAATGATGATGGGTGTGTTGGTAGCTCCCTTACGTGTGTAAGCTAGTGGGAAGGAGAAAACACACCTCCCCACCTTTTTGCATCCCTACCACTCCATTTGGGGACTTTGTAAAGCTAATTGTTAATCTTAATCCCACTATGTAGAAAAGGAGACAGAGGGACAAGAAAATACTCACTATTAAGTTTCCATTTGTAAATGGCCATATACTAAGGTAAAAAAAGAGAGGAAATGTAGTCTTTAATAAGCTAAGTATATTGGAACCATTTTTGTATGCTCATAATTACATTCCCATAAGCCAGGGAGTGTAAATATACCATTATTTTTGTTTGTTGTCTATGGATAAATTTAAGGCAAGTCTTTATGAAATATTGGAATGACTAAGCAAACACTAAATTTAAAGATTACGATATGTGAAAAACTAGTGTGTCTTCTTATTCCTTGGTGACAGAAGGAATGGGCTAACCCAAACAAGTCATAATCAAGAGCGTCAAATTTAAAGATTAAGATATATGAAAAACCAATATGTCTTCTTATTCTTTAGTAAAAGAAAGAATAAGATAACCTAGACAAGTCATAATCAAGAGTTTAATTGCTTGCTCCATGACTAAGTTTAACAACCTTGTGAAAAACTAGTATGTCTTCTTTAGGAAGAGTGAGCTAACTTAGACAAGTCACAATCAAGAATTTAATAGATTGCTCCATGACTAGGTTTAACAACCTTGATTCTTACCTAACAAATAATAAACAAAACAAAATAATGAAAAACAAAGTCTCATTGGATATATAATTGATTCAAAATCTATTATTGACAATGCACAATAATATTTAAATATCAATAATTGGATATGGAATTATTCAAAATTTATTTTGGGCAAGGTAGGTGGTAAACTACTTAGTTAATTGTGCATAATAATATTCAAATATTAATCATGTAGGTAGTAGGAGTGGAAGGGCCAACCATTGGACTCTAAAAGTGTGGTTGCATGATGATAAAATCTTGTTGATGGAAATGATAGGCCTTGAACTAATTAGAGGCATAAACTATCAATTATAAGAAAAAGAACATGTTAATAGACAAATTTAATTTCTTTAAAACTCGGGTGAAGGACATGGTGACAAAAACTCAAACATTCTAATAAAAACTTTGATGTCAACAACTATAGTGGGAGTAAATGCATAGCCAAAATGTACATGGAAGTGAGCATGATGCCAATAAGTCTATGTCCCATTACAAATTAGAAATAAAAGGTGCAAAACTAGTTAGAAATATTTTAAGCAACATAGATTTAAAATTTTGTAAATTTAGCATTTTACAATTACACCAATTAAATTTTAACATGATGTTTTTAGAACACTCTAGTATAAGAATAATATGATGTTTTAGAACACCCTAGTATAGGGTTTCGTGGACAATCATATTTATAAAGAATAAAAATAATAAAGATAATTAAGTATATGAAGAAAACCCTAATCGAGAATAAAAAAATAAATATAATCAAGTATAAGAAGAAAACCCTAATCGCGAATAAAAAGAGTAAAGATATTTAAGTATCAGAAGAAAACACTAATGATATAAATAGAAGTAAGAGGGGAAGAGGAAGAAGAGGTACCTCTTTCTTATTATCAGGAGAAAGATGCAGAGCTTGAGGTATGTCTTTTTGATTATCAGGAGAAAGATGCAGAGCTTGAGGTACGTCTTTCTAATTATCAGGAGAAAGATGCAAAGCTTGATGATGTTTTTAGAACAATGCCCAACTAGGAAAAAGAGTAGTTGTATAAAGCGAGATGAATTATTTCTCCTAACATTCAAGGCCGAGAAAAGAATGAATGCAAAGAATATATGAGGGACTGCGACAAGAACTCCTCCTCTGCAAGCTGAAGGTAAGTTATTGAGAAGAAATTCATCTGTAGAGTAACATATGTATATTGTGATTGTGATTTGGATTTAGATTTTATCTTGACGATTGAAAAAATAAAAATCTAGATAAAAAACATTGTATTGAACTTTAGATCTACACATTCTTAACTCAGATCTATGCATTATTAGATAAACTCTAAGATCCTCATTTAGATCCATATGTATATCACATATAGAAATTCATTAAATCAACATATGTATTAATAGATTCTGGACACACCCACTATCAACTCCTTACCATAAATTTATGCCTAAAATCCACTTAAAAACTAAACCATATATAGATCTGTTGAATTACACCTCATAAATTTGAACAACTATTATCCACTGTATTAAGTCTATTATCTACTGTATTAAGTCTATAAGTTATTAGATCTAACCTGATAAAACTTCATTAAACCCCACACATAATATCATTGATGAGGAAAAGGAAAAGGGTTTCAAACTAAAAAAGGATTTCAAACTCGTAAACCCGTAGATCCCTCCCGATGTTGAATCATGAGTATACTCGTTTTGCGGTGTTTTTTGTTTTGTTTTTAAATTAGGGAATGGCTAGGCTAGTGTAATGACTACGCTTGTCCTTTGAAAATGAGAGTGCCATTTACATGTTTGTTCGTAAACCCTTTTCTCTCTCAGTTTACACGTTTCTATTTTTCAAAATTAGTAAGTCACTCTGAAACAATTATGTGCATTGTCCATGCCTTTTATAAATTACTAATAATAAAATTCTTGCATCTGTTTTTTTTTTTCAATAATTTTCCAAATGCTATGATTTTGTTGAGTGTCTGCTTTAAATAAAGTATCAGCGACAACGGTTGTCTTTTGTTTTCTATCTTCATTGTTAAAATATTGTTGAAGTGGAAGATGCTTACATCACCTCTGTTTCAATGGCTATGGATCATAACATGAGATATTTTTGAATATTTGGTATTTTATTTGGCTTTCAAGTTTTTTTTGGTTTATATGTGGAGTTAGAATATTGTTGAAGTGGAAGATGCCTACATCACCTTTGTTTCAATGGCCGTGGATCATAACATGAGATATTTTTGAATATTTGGTATTTTATTTGGCTTTCAAGTCTTTTTGGTTTATATGTGGAATCAAGCACTAGCAAAAATAATTTTATGTGATGGTTTATAATGTGTTAAGTGTATAGCTAGAGTAAGTTAGACAAAGGATGCTAGAAAATATTAATAAGACACAACATCAATCCAAGCTTATAGGCCAAAGAATTGCAACAAAGATGTTAAAATCCTTAGCTATAGCTTGTCAACTTCAAGATGTACTTATGAGGCATTGTACACTGTGAAAATTACAAAAAGACACCTATCTACTTAAGAAGGAGACCCATCAATTCTATAATGTACGGTCTACTTGCTAAGAAAATTGAAAAATACTAAAGCAATAATCAAAAGCAAGGTAAAAAAAACACAAAAAGAAAAATGCTTTAAAACAAGACTTGAAATCAACTAATAATCAGAGTTTAAGTATACTTGTCTTGAATGAAATTTGACATGAAGTGTTGCAGGTTCAAGTAAATTGTTACACTATAGTCCTAAATATTATTAATATTTAGCACTATTAATATCATTATTTTTCTACCAAAATATTGAGAAACTGTAATATTATTTTCAGTTTGTTTATATCTAGATTGGAACTCTTTCCCAAATAACCTAGAAAATAAATTAGATCAGACATGTCTTTAGTGTTATTTAATTAATTTTGTATACGTATTTTCTTGTTCTCCGTTTCAGGGAATTTGAGTTGGAAAACAGATCCAATAGAAATGCTTGAGCAGAGTCATTCCCATACAGCCCAGTACTGCGATTCCAGCGCAAGAGAACGAAGAGTCAGAAAGCACCAGAAAAATAAAAAGAAAACTGTTCAAAAGCTTCCCAGTGGTTTCGTAAAGGATGGATAACGGAGATAAGATACCGAGAATCTGGCGCGACAGCAAGGTCAAAGGATAAGGTATATTTTTAGCGTTCAATAAAACGAACGCTTGTGGTGTTTTGTGTCAATATATATTAGTATATATTAGTATTTAGGATTATTTTGAAAAGATGTTCATGTTTAAAAAATGTTTGTTTAAAATATCTGAAACTAGGCTGAAAATTGAGCACTTTGCATGGAGAGATTTTGAATTTAGTCCACCGACTGGATTTTGGTTATTAATAAAAGCAGTGCAATTCGAGATTGAGAAATATGAAGTATACGAGCTTTTGGGTGGATTAGGTTTCTACGACGATTCTTCACATTTCGGTTTGAGCATTAATCCTTCTTGACTTCAGCAAGGAATCGCCTATAACAAGGAATTGCCTAATACTTGTAAAGAGACTTTCAAAATAATAATGCACTCGGGCAACTCTTAATTTAGACGCAGAAAGCTCTCACGTGGCAGGGATCAATAATCTCCAATTCACGATGAGTCGTCGAGAATTGACTGAAGCACAAGGACCTGAAACGGATTAGATGATAGCGACGCTTTGTTTGTGTTCCAATGGCTTTCTTTTGCTTATCCACAGCCTCAGCTTTTGAAGACCTGGGGACAATTAATAACGATCTGTACAACTCTTGGTGGGGTCACAAAGTTCGTGGAGGTAGAATTTGTTGATTTTTTATAGTTTTCTTAACCAATAATTACTTTTAATGATATTCATTCAGTTGTATTTACATTTATCATTAAACAATTACATAAAAGATCTTCAATAGCAAAACAGTAAAATCATAAAAAGATAGTCAAACAAGATTTTTACCCTGAAAAAACCCATTTGGGAAAACCCAACAACCTTTTTCTGTAGAGAAATTTTTCAATTCAAACATAGATACATCTAAATACATCTAAGTGAAACAAAAGTCAAACTTACAACTCTGGTCACACAGTCAAATTGCCTACCAAACAAGATGATCTGCTGCTGAACAAATTCGACTTTCTTCTCCTCTCAGGAAAGACTCGGTTTTGTTGCCCAGGGAAGATCATAAACTCTGCCACAAATTCGTTCTTTTATTTTCCTCAGATTTATCTTCTTTTCTTGCCTCATATTTGACTTCTTCTCAGCCTCAGATGCGACTTCTTCTTTGCCTCAGATTTGATTTCTTTTTTACACAATTACACAGAAGATCAGTAGAATAGTAGAATCATAAAGAGACGGCCCAACCAGAACACAAGATTTTTACCCCAAAAAAACTCACACTCCAGCCGAACAAAAACAAGAAAACTCACTCACTGGGAAAAACCCAACGACCTTTTTCCTTAGAGAAATTGTTCAAGCCACCCGAGATACATCTAAGCAAAAGTCAAACTGATTTCCCAGGTCACCTGGTCAAACTGCCTACTGGACAAGACAACCTGCCCCTCAACCAATTCAGCCTTCTTTTTCTCTCAGGAAAGACTCGGTTCGTTGTTGCGTGCAAATTTGGAAATTCTTGTCGATGTCATGGAAATGTTGGTTACTTTCTGATGTTGTAGCTGGAGATGCCTTTTAGACATCTATGTCAAATGTAACTAGACAAGAAGCTTGGACAGTGTTTGGAAATTTGCCTGAATATAATGCTGTTTCCTAGAATGCATTGGTTGTTAGATATTTGCTGAATGGGTATCCCAGATATTTGTAAAGGTCTTTCAAGAAATGGCAGAACAGGATGTTGTCTCATGGAATGCAATGATTGGGGATATGTGTAGAGTTGGAAGCTCTGGCACTTTCTCAGAAATGTAATTGACTGACATGGAGCCATATGTGGACAGATTTTCATGTGTGCTTCTTGCATGTGTCAATTTGGTAGCTTCGAGACATGAAAAGCTTGCCACAAATGTATAATTAGATATGGATTTCAATCTGATGGTTTTGTGGTTGCTTTCCTTATAACGTGTCTGAAACGCAAGACCATAAATGATGCACACCAGGTCTATAATAGAAGGCCTAGATGAGTTGGGCTGTCATGAATGCAATGATCTTAGGATATGCAATGAATGGATTTGAAAACTAGGATCTCATTCGCTTGAAGAGATATTACATCATACTGGACAATGCTAAATTTGTGTGTACCTTGTCTTCTTGTATCCATGTAAGCTTGATGAAAAGTGGTTCAAAATACTTCCATTGCATGAGTCTGGATTATCACATAGAACCACAACTGGAGCACCATGTGTGCATGACTGATCTTCCTCACCATTCTAGGCACCTGAATCATCTTCTTTAAAGCTGAATGGATCCCCTATGATATAGGTTCTAGAGAGTAAGCCATCGAGGCCCTTCCTATAAACGTGTTGAGGATTAAAGCCATTGCAGTGGATTAAACTTTAAAGGACAAAACTCTCAGAACCGGCAGCCCCTTACAGAAGTGGAAGATAAACTAGAGGTCATACATGATGACCTAACAAATGTTATGTTCTGATGCAAGTCTAGAAGAAGATAGAAGCAAATTTCTAGCTTGGGAAGAGGCATTATGGAGAGAAAAAGCTAAGGCAGAGTGGTTGAAACGAGGAGAATAAAACTCTATTTTTTTCACATGTATGACATCATTGGCCTTGTTGATTCTGTCTTTCTTTAAAGATGTTGTTAAAGTGCGTGTGGATCACTACAAGAAAATCTACAAGAAGCCAGATAAGTTGAATATTCTGAAATTTTCCTATACATCTCCTTTCGAACAGATTGCTCTTAGATGAGCAAAATGATTCACTCAATGCCCACGTCAGTGAAGAGTATCTTTAAAAGGTATAAAAACTCTTTTC
>APFE030890477.1:53050-103371 GCA_000404065.3 Pinus taeda | reverse complement strand
GGTACACACTTTCTGTAAGGTGTACCTACGTACCCCTTATTTTCTTCAATATTTGAGAGCTGATCATCAATCTTTGCTACTGACCTGTTGTACAGTGATCCATCACCTATATGGGTTGCCATCAAGGACAACACTTTAGCCATAATGCCAACAATCTCCCCCTTTGGACTTGATGGCAAAGCTTACTTGTGAATTGTCATCTGATCCCCTTTTTGCTGTCCGGTAACCCATGCACTCTATCACATCTGATATATCTTCTGAATGTATACAAGTGAGATGATCTTCTATGAGAGGATTTCCATCAAGTACAACACATGCATCATAATGCCAACATTATACGAGTCTTATTAGGGTCGTTCTTGAGTCTTATACGAGTCAAGGAGTCAATGATGTGATGAGTCTTATACAAGTACGAGTTGTGCAACATTGATAACTACACTACAATTATCTCATTACAAAAATGAAAATAACAAAAAAAAACACTACAATACAATTATCTCATTCGTTTAATAGTTCTTTTATCATATACGTTGAACATGAATGGATTATAAATTTACCTTCAACAATTTTTTTCACCACATTAAATTCCAAATTAGGTAAAATTTTAAACATCTTTACTCTTTACTAAAGCCAATACCATTTCTTAAATCAAAGTAAAATGATTGGTTCAACACAAAGAATTGTAGATATTGCACCAAAATCTTTTCATATAGTAAAATCTCTAATGACAAATATATTCAATACCAAAGTTGTAATATTTGAAAATTTTGTTATCATGCCATGTAAAAAACATCATTAAATCTAATTATATTATAACTATACACATTAATATATATAAAATTTTAAAAATATATTATTTTTTAATTAGAAAAAAACTAAAAAATGTTATATTTTAAACCAAAAAAACTACATGACAATAATATTAAAAAAAAACAAATGTCATAACTGTTATTTATAGTATTCACCTTTTCAAATTAATGATACATTATTTCAATTAAATACTTTCCTACATCTTTTATAAAAATAAAACCCTCACCTAAATTATACTTAATAAACATAAAGATTTTTTAATTAGTTATCCATAGAGCCACACAAGTCTATAAAACTCAAACATGTCATTTTTTAATTCAAAATTTATAAGAATAATAACCATCCTTCGCTCTCACCAATCTAATTTGATTTTTATAACTTCATATATAAATTTTAATAAAAAATAATAATTATTTTATTTAGTCATAAATTATTATTTTTAAAATTTTATTAGTAGTTTACGAGGGTTTTCTCTGAACTGTTGCTAGTCGGACCCATGTCATTAAAGTTGTGATATGAACCACCCATATGATGTGATATTTTTTTTAAAGATGAAAGGTTAATAATAATGTGATTTTGGATGAGTAATAGACACCCTTCGTTTCTTGATTGTGATTAAATTAAGTGGAAAAAGTCGATTTAATTTTATTATATTCAATTTCCATCCAATGTTTTAATAAAGAATTTGCTAATATTGAGTCTTCCGGTATTTGCTCCATGGGGTCCACTTATCTGGATAGTCCAATGAGATTATTGGTTTTTGGTTTATTTCACCATCCTATTTAATGAATAATTAAGATTTATTCATTGTGATTTTGAATGTATTATTTTATTAGGTATAATTGGTTGGTTTATTTATTTATTTTTTTAAATTTAGTAATATATTTTTGTTGAAATTGTGATTTTTGTCATTTAAAATATGTGTTTTGAATATATAAATAGATTCAATTCTTTAAAAAATACATAATGCATTTGGATTATGTAGATTTCACGATTTAAATTTATGGTTCCAATAAATCTCTATTAAAATTTGGATAAAATTAATTCTAAAATATGTTTGGAAAATTGCCAAAACATAAAAGATTTAGATGACATTTTTTACAATTCTTCTTAACTAAAAAGAAAAGATCAAACAAGATGGAAAAAAACTACTTAATTTCACTATATCCATCTCCCATATCAACGAGAAAATATAAGATAGTATGAATTTTGTAATTTGATAATGTTAGTGTTAGTAATATTTTATAGGTTTAATAAGTGATTTTTTTTTTTTTTCTAGATTTTTTTTTTCAACTTGTTAACTTTTTCCCCATTTGCTACAAGGATTTGAGTTTTTGTATTTCATTTTTTTTATTATAGGTAGATCAAATTTATGTAAGAGAGAAAAATATTAACCCATAAGATGTAGACCAATAATTGTAATGGTGTTTTGTTAAGGCATTCCATTTGTGAAGGTCATTAGTTAAAAAACCCATGGGTACAAAAAACCTTGTCATGTCAAGGAATGGTGTGGCCTACGCCAGTTGTGATCCCTAGGTGACTTTGACAACTTATATGCCCCTAGGTTGTAGACTGTAGTTTCTTAGCCCAAGGCTAGTCCCACAAGTCATGGACAAACTAGCAAACAAAAAAGAGAGAGATCTTAAGGTAGGACTATCCAAAAAATGTTTAAAAATTAGTGTCAAAAGTGTTTGATAGGAGGAGATAAACCAAAGTAAAAAAATGAACTGTAAGTAAAATACTAAAAGAATTAATGCAAGCATAGAATAATGTGTTTTTACAATTAGATAATATTGTGATTTGACAATATTTCATAAGGATTATGATTAAGCATCTTAGTAAGTGAAATTTCCTTAAAAGTATTGAATTTCCTTTTACTTTTAGATAGCTCCAAAATTATATGTCATTCATTAAGCTTAGAACCATATTTAATACAATAGATGGGTGATTCTTCATTTTATTTTCCAAGGGATTCACTATCTTTTCATATTCCTATCAGTTCATATTGCCAATATTTACAATTATTTAATGACACAAAAATCATGTAGGATTATGTGTCCAAAATCCCCCCTTTAGACAAATGGGTGTTTGTGAGCCCAAGCATCATTCTAAACTTTTCAATCTTTTCTCTTCTTAGCGCTTTGGTGAAGATGTCGACAATTTGGTCATTCGCAGAGCAATGTCTCAAATGAATAGTCTTGGAATTAACTGATGATTTTTTGGGTAGTTGCGGTCGGTATTCCCCAACTACAAGTCGACTAAAATAAAAGGAGGGAAATTTAAATTTAAAATTTGAATTAAATTGGTTGGGTCAGCTTAAAGAGTTCAAGTCAACCCATCAAAGAGACATGCCCCTTAGGCACCATAAAAAAATTATATATATGGGCATTCGACCTCGATCATTTGCATAATTTGGAATCTTATCTTGTGAAGAATGGTAAGATTAAGTAAATTGCAAATTAGGAAGAGAGGACGAGTTAGAGAGTTTTGTGATTATGTCTTGAAGAAGAAAGGTGAAGCTACTTGCCTGAGGATATTGTCTGCTAGATAAACGAAGGAGAAGGATGCCAAAAATATATGTCTATTGTTTGAGAGGGTTAATCAAGTTGAGAGTCTGTTTATGAAAAGGAAGAGGGTCAAAGCATTAGAAGGAGGTTTCTAGGCCTCAAATATGCCAGTAATAATAGGCCAAAAGGCCTCTAGTTTGTGCAAAAACCTCCATGAGAGGGCCAAAGCCCTAGTAGACTATTGCAAGAGGTCGAAGGCCTTAGTTTGAGTTGTAGGAGGATGAAGGCCTTAATCCAAGCCTTAGCCTAAGTTGCAGGAGGCCAAAGGCCTCAATTTGAGCCTCAGTACAAGTTGCAAGGAGGCCGAGAATCCTCAATAGGTCAACAAAAGCTTGTTTGACTAGGTTTGACCAAATTTGATAGAAAAATTAGATTGTATTTTTGTTGAACTAAACAATTTATACTAGAAAATATTGTTGGGTTTTCTCTTGAGTTTGAGTTTCCTAGGTGAAATTTTTTGGTGTATACTATCCATGGCTTTTTGTTGTTGTGATATTTACTATTCTATTGCATTTATAGTTGAATTTCTGAGTGTAATTGCTTAACGATGTTCTAAAATATGCTAAAGTAATACTATATATCATTGGAAGTAATTACCAGTTGCAAAAAATTATGCTTGTCTAAATTAACACTAAAAAATCAACATCTACATGATATTGAAATAAATGGTACTTTATGTTGACTTGTTTAGTACGATCATGGGATATGGGATTCTTGGCCAAGTTGATTGTAGAAGTACTGTCAATTAGAAGCAGAGTAGAATTCACTTGTTTCTATTGCAAATACTAAAGTATTTCCTTGAGCCACACAATCTCCTTTATTGCTTTTGTAGCTACCACATATTCCACCTTTGTCATGCAATCTTTTAGAACTAATAGTTTGCTTGACCTCCAAGAGACAATTGTTGATCTAAGACTCGATGAGATAACCTGAAGTTGACACTCCATTTTCTATGTCCCCATCAAAGTCTAAATAAAAATATACTGTCTTGGGTTCTCTTTCCTCTATTTGTTGGTTTCTATATTGAAGAAGAGTAATTGGGTTCTTTTCTCTTCCTAGCCTTTCTAGATTTGAGGTTCTCTATTTGTTAGATAGAGAAAGTATTAGGAGTTGAGTTTGATTTAGTTTCTATAAAGGAGATAGATAGGCACTTGATTCTATTTATAGTAGTGAGTCTAGGCTCCCGACTTTCTTTCTTCTTTAGTCATTAGTTAGGAAGGTTGAATAAGAAATAAATAAGAATATAGCTTGAGTATTCATTACTTAATATAGATTCTGTAATTCTTTCTAGATATTTGAAAGTATTCTTGAGAAGGTTTGTAGAGTTTCTATAGTTAGGAGTGAAGAAGAACTGAAGTCATCCATTTGTGAATATTTTAGTCCAAAGCCTTGTGTTCCTTTTAAAGTATTTTAGAACTCTTTTAGTAATAGACCAATGTCTTTCACTAGTTTATTTGCATAAACTTGGAAAGAATTCCAACAACAAATGAAATAACCGGTCTAGTGATGGTAAGGTAGATAACACTTCCCACAAGTTGTCTATACTTGGTTGAATGCTCAAATTTACTCCCTTATTTTGATGAGAGCTTCAAATTTTGTTCCATTGGAGTAGATAGAGGGTTACATTCAACAATGCCAAACCTATTCAACAATTCTCCAATGCACTTATTTTGTGAGATGAATATGTACTTTTGATATTGAATCCCTTCAATGCCCAATAGTAGTGAAGATTCCCCAAATATGTCATCACAAAGCCCTTCTTCACTTCTTTCTTTGGGGATGTAGTATGGATTTCATTGTTTATTATCATCAACAGATTATATACACACGCTACAAGATATACAACAATTTTCCCAACTTTCTTAACAAATAGAGTTGCATCATTAACATTAAAATGTTTAAAATTCAGTTTCAAAAGATGCTCAATTAACTTTTATATCAAGCTCACAATGCTTTTTTTAAGTTTTACAAGGATTTTATGGGCCCATACACTTTTTGTTCTTGTCCCTTCGTAGCAAAATATTTTGGCTGAGACATGAAGACATTCTCTTTTAGGTCTCCATTTTAAAAATTAGTGTCCATATCCATTTGATGGACTTTGCATCAGTTTTTTGCTGCCATAGAAAAGAGAGTCTAGATGGCGGTCAATTTTGATGACAGGAAAAGATCTCCTCATAAGGAACAACTTATTTATGTGAAAATACTTTTTCCATCAGTCCTACCTTATACTTGTCAATTCAACTGTTTAATTTTTACTTTCTCTTGTAGATCCATGTGTATCCAATTGGTTTAATTTCCAAATGGAGCATCCAACAACTTTCATGCCCCATTCTTAATGAGAGGATCATATTCCTTATACATTACTTTTTTCCACTCATCACAAGTAGCAACTATTTCAAAGGAAGTTATTTCAAAATGTTCACTTGTTGTTAATGTCAAAGGCAAGGGGAAACTACATATGTTCAAAATAAAAACTGAAAAATGAAAATTATTCGAAATATATTTTTTGGAATTTTGATGCCCAATTTGGATACCCTATCTTTGAAGGCATCTTTACTCAAAGTTCATAGCTCAAATTGGATCATAAGATATCTGGTTGAAAATTTTACTCCACAACCCTTCCAATGACATATGACACTCCTTATACCTCCATAGAAATGAGGAGATATGAAAGATTTTGTTAGGATGGCCCAACTAAAGTACAGGCGGGCCATTCAAACCAATTTTACAAGTCAACCCCATCAGTGAACATACAATCAATATAAATAAAGGGTATATGATTTTAATTGAAGTGTATCCAAGAAAAAAGAGATATGAGTTTGCAAGAGGAGGTTGAGGAATAATTTTTGGGTTATTCTTAGAGTCTAAATGTGGAAGAAAAAATGTGATTTATTGGGCAAATAAATCATCTTGGAATTTTCCATATAACTTTTCTTATGAAATGTTTTAGACTACGAAATTTGGAGGCATTAGAGAGAAGATATTCAAGTGCTCATGGTTAAAAATTCAGACCTTGATTTGCTATAATTTTGGAATATGATTTGAGGAGGTTAGGCCTCTTGAATGCTCTTGAAATCTTCTTCAAACACGTAATCTTGGTATTTTTGCTATAGATTTTCTTTTGAGATGTTTTGGAAAGTGAAACTTAGGGGATACAGATATAATATCTTCATGTATCTATGGTTAAATTTTTATGCCTCAGTTCACTATAATTTTGGAGATATGGTCCAAGGAAGTTATGCTTCCTAAAGTCACCTAAAATCTACTTCAAACATGTTATCTTGCTATTTTCGCTATATATATATTTATATGATGTTTCAATTTATGAAATTTGGTGGAGATAACTAAGATATCTAAAGTTAATTATGATAGAAATTTCAAACCTTGTTTCACTATAATTTTAGAGATATGACGTGAAGAAGTTAATGTTCCTAAATGCTCCTAAAACATGCTTCAACCATGTGAGCTTGGAATTTTTCATATAATTTTCTTTCTGAGATGTTTCAAATTGTGAAATATGGAGGAGACAAAGAAGAAATATCAATGTACCTATCGTAGAAATTTCATACCTTGTTTTACTTTAATTTTAGAGATGTAATATGAGGGATTTAGTGTTCCTAAATTCTCTTGAAACGTGCTTAGGATAGGTCAGCTTGTCAATTTTGCTATAATGTTCTTTTTGAAATGTTTCAAACTATGAAATCTAGAGGAGACAAAGAAGAATCTATAGGTACCAATATCATGTTCTACTCATTTTCCTAAACATGCACAATTTTTTCAGGGTGGATGTAGGACTGTTGACTAGGTAGTTCGTACGCTGATTGGGCGGGCTAATTGTGCAAGTTGAATGTACATTTGGGGCCAATGACAAGCTTCCAAGTGGCCTCATGTGTTTGGTTCATATTTGATGGTTTTTGATTGGTTGATTAGCATGGTTTATTTGGACCTATGAATGGGAGCCACGTGGCCCAATGGCAAACTGCCACGTGGCATCCCAAGTTGGTGTAAAATTTTGGTTCATGGCCAAACTAGCCTCCATAAGAATCGAACGGGTCACCTAATTCATGTTAGTGCTGTGCCTTAACTCTACACTGCATCGTGGTTCATACATTGCATCAAACTTCTATTTAAGTTTTTAACTAATAAGTGTTGGGGGACAAGGCCGGGGAGAAGCCCTGTCCCTAGTCACCTTACCACCCACAAGACCATAGATAAAAGGGAGCTAAGGGCTCAGGCTTAGCCTCGGCCCAAGGTTCTGAAACCTTCATGTAACCAGAGGTGGAACAGAGCAAGGAGTTGGGTGACGAGTGTAAGGAATTGAGGGCCAACCCTAGGTTTCATGATACAATGTGATCGTGATGCCATATTGGTAACAGGTAGAGGGCTAGGCCCTAAGACATGATTCTATGTGTGCCCATAGGACCACAAATCCAAGTCGAAGGTGCCAGGTGGGAGGTCGCTTTGGAGGAGGCCAACTCTAGGCTCTATGGCAACCCATGTGACCTAATGTGAGGAAAGTTAAAGGGGCTCAACGGGAAGGGTGGGAGGTTAGCCCAGCCCTTGGAACTGTGGCACTCATAAGAACACATGCCTGGAGAAAAAATTGCTAAATCGACGGGGGTGGGCATTAAGGCCCAACCCTCTACCCTATTTGGCCAATATGGCCATGATTTTCAAAGTTAAGGGGTCGGAGGGAATTTAAACTGTTCGACAAAATGCACCCAAATCGGCGGGAATCTCACTAGCACTAGGAAAAAATGGCACTTGGAAATTACGAAAAAGGCACAATTTGTAGGATAGTTAGTAGAGCAGTCCAGTTTATAGAATAACTTCTTTAGTTTTCGGCAAAATTGAGCCCAAAAAGAGACCAACAGGGGGGTTTTGACTGTTCTGGAGCCATTGGAGACACAATTTTTACATTTTAAGCACTGTAAATCGATGTAAACACAAATTTGAGCACTTAATGAAAGAGGCCCAACACTGGAAGATGGACGAGGAGATGTAGCCCAGGAGACAGGTGAACTCCTTTATGATTTTGTTGTCTTATGTTTCTGATATGGTATATTTGTCTCTATTTTTATTCTATTAACTAATTTTTAAATCCATTATTTTATGTACTTTTTTCAAAATGATCCATCGCCTAAAAGATATAAAATTTTACTTGCAATTTTTTCCATTGCCTTCAAGTTTTCATTACGGATCAAATTGGTATCATAGGTCAAGATTATTTTGAAGGTTCAGTTTTGTTTGCAAGTGTTTTATGATGCTTACAAGGTTTAAGCTCAAAAGAGGAGAAGAAGAGCTTATGGAGCCAAGGTCTCAAATTGTTTCAAGGAGAAAACACATATCTCAAGCTTCACCAAACATGGCACATGAAGAGGGCCATGAAGGGATGCCTGAAGATGAGAGAACTTTCAGAAAAGATTTCTTTGAAATTTATGAAATGGTGACAATTCTTTATGAGTGGAACTCAAGGTTGCAAGGAGAGAGCTCAAAACCTCCAAAAAGAGATGGAGGAAAAGGAGACAAACCTCCAAAAGGGAATGGAGGGAAGGTGACAAGCCACCACCTTCATTTCCATCCTAATCCTCATCCTCATCCTCATCTTCATCTTCTTGTACTTCTACCCCTTCACAAACACCTCCAAATTCTCAAAAGGGAAATGATAAAACTACTTTGTTAAAGCTTGACATAAAGTTTGAATTTCCTATGTACAATGGCGAGATAAATGTCGAGAAATTAGATAATTGGGTTCGTCATATTGAAGTGTATTGTAGGATACAAAGAATCAAAGATGATGAAAAAAATTCAGCTTGCTACTTTTAGGTTGGAAAGTGCAACACTCATTTGGTGGGAGGCCAAAACTCAAGAGGGCATGAAGAAAACTTGTAAGGTTTTATCCTCTTGGAATGATTTTTTTGTTGCAATAAGAAGACAACTTTATCCATTATCATACATGCAAAAAGCTATAATGGATTGGAAAAATTTTAGACAAGCTAAGGGTCAAAATGTGCAAAGCTATACTCAATAATTTAGGAAAAGAGATTTGATTTTGGGTATATATTTATCCTCTCAAGACACTCTACTGAAATACATTGGAGGTTTACATTGTTATTTGAGACACATAATTCTCATGTTTAACCCTACAAAGCTAGATGAAATTTGTGTATAGGCAACTAATTTAGAAGCAAGAGGGAAGAATGTTTCTGAAGAAAGTAGTGAAAAGTCATTTAAGTCTGGAGACAAAGGAAAAGGGAAGTTCAAAGGCAAGGATAAAAAGAATGCTTCAATCAAGAAGGAGCGAAAAAAACTCACATGTAAACATTGTTCAAAAGAAGGCCATGATGAAGACCACTATTGGCAACCTCATCCTTAGATGAGACCCAAAAAGTTTAATAACGAGGAGAAAAAAAATACTGCTACAACTACACAACAAGATCTAGGATTTGATTCCAGATATGAAACAAAAATTATAGCTGTGGGATTGAAAGGTAAGGATTCTATTGCGAGTACTAGTTCTTCTAGCAAGCCCATTGAATCTCAAAACCAAAGATAAAGAATAAAGATTTTCCATATTAGAGTCATCACAAAACATAACAAAGTAGATACTTTGTTTGATAGTGGATCACAAACAAACCTTATTGCAGAAGACATTGTCGAGAAACTAAATTTGGAAACCATTCCTCATCCTAAACCTTATCCTCTGGGTTGGGTATGTGACAATGCCAAATTGCAAGTGACGAGAAAAATCATACTTAAATTTTCCATCACTGCAAATTCTATTGATGAGGTAGAACTTGATGTAGTACCACTTGACATATGCGAGATTGTTTTGGGAAGCCCATATTTATATGATAGGAAAGCCATATTTCATCACCATGAGAAAAAGTATAATTTGTTTAAAAACGGGATTGAGTATATTGTTAGAGCACATCGCAAGAAGTTGAATTTGTCTCTTGTGAATGTTGGACAAATGAAGAGGTTTGTAAATGCTAGTCAAAGTTTTGAATTGTTGATGATTAAACATAAAGATGTTGAGGAATCTGAAGCTTTCCAATGATCTAATGTAAAACTCAAACATGATTTAGTTGAGGTTGTTAACACATGTGATAAGATGTTTAAGGAGTTTGACATGTTGCCTTCTAAAATAGGAAAAAAACATGAAGTTCAATTGCAACATGATACATCACTTTTGAACATTGGTATGAAAAAGATGCCAGTGTTAGAGAATGTAGGGATCAAGAAGCAGATGTAAGAGCTACTTGACAAAGAGGACATTAGTTCTAGTACATCTTCTTGTGGGTCTCCTAATGTTTTGGCTTTGAAGAAGGATGGTGCATGGTAATGGTGATCACATTTGGCGAAGATTTAAGACAAGTACAAGACAAGACATGATAAGCATCGTGTTGACCACAATTTTCAGGTTAGAGATGAAGTAAATCTTTGCATCAACAAATAAAAGCTTCAAGGTGAAAATAACTTTAAATTAGATGAGCCTCATTTGATTGAAGATCAAGGAGAGAATGTTCAGATTCTTTCAATAAAAGTTTTCTCTCCTGAATATCTTGAAGAATGGAAGCAAGATCCTATCCTTGACATAAAAATAAGAACTCCAAGAAGAAGGAATGGGAACCAGCTTCATATGGGGCTCAAAGGTACAAATCCAAGCAAAGCCAAATGGATTGAGATTGGAAGGGCGAGGGAATTGCACGCTCATTTGTTTATTGAATGAAGATAGTCTTTTGGAGGTCCAAAAGCTTCGAGTCGGGAGGAGTGCTCTAGGGGATCAGTAAAGTGCTCAAAATTCAAAGTGTTCAAAAGTGTAGAGCTCGCTGACCTGAATCCAACGTAACTTGAATCACTCAAAACCAATATCATATGCTCTCAATATCGCGTTCTAATCATTTTCCCAAACATGCAAAATTTTCGTAGGTTGGATGCAGGACACCTGACTAGGAAGTTTGTATGTTGACTGGGCAAGCTGACTGTTCATTTGGGGTCAATGTCAGGATGCAAAGTTGCCTCACATGATTGGTTCAAAGTTGATGGTTTTTGATTGGCTGATTGGCATGGTTTATGTGGACCTATGAATGGGAGCCACGTGGTCCAATGACAGGCCACAACGTGGTATCCCGTGTTGGTGTAAAAATTTGGTTCATGGCCGAACTAGCCTCCACAGGAATCGAACGAGTGACCTAATTCCTATCAATGCATCACCTTACCGCTACATTGTGTGGTGGTTCTTAACATACATTACATCAAACTTCTGTTTAAGTTTTCAACGAATAAGTGTTAGGGGACGTGGCCATGGATAAGCCCTCGCCCCTAGTCACCTTAACACCCATGAGACCGAAGGAAGAAGGGATTTGAGGGCTTGGGCTTAGCCCTGGGCCAAGGTTCCGGAACCTTCATGTAACTAGAGGTAGAACATAGTAGGGTGTTGGGTGCAAGGAATTGGGGCCAACCCTAGGTTTCATGACGCAACAGGACCATGGAACTACAGTGGTAACAGGAAGAGGGCTAGGGATAGGACCTGAGCCATGGTTCTACGTGTGCCCATAGGACCACAAATCCTGGTCGAAGGTGCCAGGCGGGAGGTCGCTAGAAAGGGGGCCAACTCTAGGCTTTATCATAACCCCTGTGACCCAGTGCTGGAAAGTTAAAGGGGTTCGACGGGAAGGGCGGGCGATTAGCCCAACCCTTGGACTCGTGGCACCCATAAGACCACATGCCTGAAGAAAAAGGTGATTAATCAACAGGGGTTGATGTTAAGGCCCAACCTTTGGCCCTATGTGGCCCATATGGTCATTATTTTTTGAGTTAAGGGGTTGGAGGGCATTTAAATTGTTTGACAAGATGCACCCGAACTAGTGGGAATCTCATTGGTGCCAGGTGAAAATGACGCTTGGCTGTTCCGAAAAAGGCGCAATTCGTAGGACAGTTAGCAAAGCAGTTAGTTTATAGAAAAGTTAGTAGAAAAAATTATCTAGAGCATAAATTATTTAGTTTTTGGAAAAATTGAGCCCAACAAGAGCTGAACTTGGGGGTTTTCACTATTCTAGAGCCATTAAAGACATAATTTTTACATTTTGAGAACTATAAATCCATGTAAAAACAAATTTGAGCACTTAATGAAATAGTCCCAACATTGGAAGCTGGACCATGAGATGTAGTCGAGGAGAGAGGTGAACTCCTTTATCATTTTGCTGTCTTGTGTTTTTGATATGTTATATTTGTCTATGTTTTTATGTTGTTAACTAAGTTTAAAACCATTATTTTATGTACTTTTGCAAAGTGATCCATTGCTTAAAAGACATCAAATTTTACTTGCAAATTTTCCCATCACCTTTAAGTTCGCATTACAAATCAATGCCTACAAAGCAGTAGAGGGGATTGGTGTCTCTTGTAGGTTGCTGCCTACAAAGAAATATAGGGGATTAGTGTCTCTTGTAGGTTGGTGCCTACAAAGTAGTACATGGGATTGGTGTCTCCTATAGATTAGTGCCTACAAAGCAGTAGAGGGGATTAGTGTCTCTTGTAGGTTGCTGCCTACAAAGCAGTAGAGGGGATTGGTGTCTCCTGTAGGTTGATGCCTACAAAACAACAAAGAAGATTGTTGTCTCATGTAGGTTGGTGCTTACAAAATAATAGAGGTGATTGGTGTCTCCTATAGGTTGGTGCCTACAAAATATCAGAGGTGATTGGTGTCTCTTATAGGTTGATGCCTACAAAATAACAAAGGTGATTGGTGTCTCTTGAAGGTTGGTGCATACAAATAACAAAAGTGATTGGTGTCTCTTGTATGTTTGTGCCTACAAGATCTTTCACATAGAGAAATTTTATGGTTTTCTCCTATAAGGGTTTCCAAATATATGTTATGTTACTTATTCAATTTACGAGATTGATGTTTTATGATGTTTGACTCGCTTTAAATTAGTAAAAATTATCATTATATTGGTTCACCCACCCTCTCAGTATAATTGTGAATTCAACACAATATTAGTAAATAAATTGAATTAAAGATCATATGAAACATCCATATCATATACATCACCCAAATTGGAATTATCTATATCACCTCCATCCTATTTGTTAGAAACTCTGATCCTGTTTCTAACCTCATCGGGATGAACACTTTCAAATGTTTTGATAAGCCATTTTAGTGGACCTTTTTGAGAAGGTCTAGGTTTCCTCCACTAACTGAGATGGTGTTGCATCAATATTCAACCTTCCAATTCTTTCAATTGCATCATTCAAGGATCTTCCTGATCTGATAAAATGGTAAGGACTTCACAAGGAGGAGATGGTGCTTCAAAAAAAGATTCCAAAGATTGATCCAAGATATGTTAGAATATTAAATATTACGGAGCAATGGAACACATAAAATATTGCAGAAATATAAACATAGAAAATGCACAAAACAAGAGAGACACAGATATACGTGGTTCACCCAGTTTGGGCTACATCCACCCTGAACAGCCATTCCTTCCTTTCTATTATCCAGCAAAATGAAGAGACGCAACCTACAGCAAATCCGCTGTAATATCCTCTGTCTTCTCTCACAGTCTCACCTCTCTGTTTCTCGCTCACACGGAATACACACATATCTCACAGCCTCAAACACAATGCCCTCATACAAAGAGAGGGGTTGCCTTCTAGGCAAAAAACCCTAAACTAAACATAAGTTCTACCGTCAGATCATCCGCCTAATGAACGACCCAGATTGACTAGAAATTACTATTTTTTTACAAGGCAATTTTACAGTTGTTTTTAGCTTCGGGGCGCTGCCCCAAAACCCCACCCCGGGGGGGCTCCCAAAGGTCGCAGCCGCCCCCCCTTGGACCCCCCCTGCAGCGAATATTTTACGGGCGGCGTTGCCGCCCCCATTTTGAACTGGGGTCCAATGTGGCGGTACTTTTGAATATAGAAGATAATCAGGCTCCACATCCAACAAGATAGGAGTCCCCCATTCAAGATGTTGAATCTCATTATTTGTTGGACACCTAATCTATTAGGTTATGGTGAGAAATTACTAGAATTCTACGAAACCTTGGAAGTTGAATCCAATGGTTTCAATGTTGTATTTATATGCACATCATTTTTAATGAAAGTCAAATTCATTCCAGTAATGATACCAAAGTAGTAGTATATCTGCCTTGTTAAATTGCTTGAGCCACTCGTTTTGTGGCATTCCTAGGCGCTCCTCCTTTCTCAATCTTTTATCTAGAGACTCTCATAGATACCTATCATATTTGCATGTTAATTACAAAGTGAGAATTAGTGCTTTTCTTGGAGTAAATATTTTGGTAAAGGTCCCTCCTCCTGTATACCTATCATTGTTATTGACATAATGATCAGTAGACAAAAATTTCAGCGTTTTTTTAGTAAAGCAGAAGAATAAATATAAAAAATAATGTTATCCGATTGAGTAAAGCTATGCACTATGTTACTTGTTTTACATGCTGTGATGTCGCTTGATATGCATTGTACATGTTGCATCACTGCTTAAGTTACATTACCAACAAGCTTTCTACGTTTCTAAGATTTTCCTTTGCCCTGATCATAAAGCTTCTAATGCCATCTTAAGCTAAATGTAGAGGACATGAAGTGCAACCTCCACAGTTTGGGCTACCCAAACAATCAAATAGAAAGAGAAGATGTTTTGGGTTTTGAATTGAATCTCTATACAAACGACATGACATTCATGTTTATCCTTGTAACTTTTTTAATAGTATAATTAAAAAGTTCTCCATATTCTCACATTTTGCGACATTTTCTCTTCTCATCTACAACTACGTATTGCTAAGCATTTAGGTGGCCAACATGAATTTTAAAGTGCGTGTTATGAATATTAAAATCCAAGTAATAGTTGTTAAAGAAAAATTGAATGAATGATAGAAGTTAATGATCGGGAAAGTCTCTTCATCTATGTAGCGCGTACCAGAATAAAGAAACCCATGTATGAAGAAGTTGGTAACACAAATGTATATTTCAGATGCAATGTCATATTAGTATGATCACTTATTGTCATCTGTGTAAGTGAATTATTTGATAGTGTAAACCCTAAAGCTATTTGTGCTCTTTAAAAAGGTATCAAGTAGAATTGAGGATAATATCTCTCAAAGAAAGAAGAAGAAACCCAATCTTGATGCGAAAGATGATTTGTGCATTCCAACAGATGATGGCAAAGAGAAGAATGACATTTACAAAATGATTTAATAGACTGAAAATTCTTCCAAAAGACAAATGAAAGGATATGTACATGAGTATTTAATAATTTATTATGATATTTTCAAGCTATGTCAAGTCGAAGAGTGGATAAGCCCTTTCAATAAAGATTTTTTTTTTTTAATAAATAAAATATCATGGAGATTGGAGATTAAAAAGATATTTTTGTAAGGTGATTTAAAAATGTTTTAAGTAATGATATAGATTTGGCATGGAGGAATTAATATGACAATGGGTTGAAGAAAATGAAATTAGTAACAAATATTTATCGGAGATTGAAAGTAGTGAATAATAAAGATATTTTTCAAGAATATGAGACTACTAGCAAGGTGAATACATTTCTTTGATTTTTGATATTACTTCTATCTTTGTGTGTGGTAATAAGTAGAGGAAAGCAAGAAAGAGAATTGTGAAATCAAAGAGGAGGAAGAGCCCTATCACAAAAGTTTTAGGAGGAAGAACATGCAATAAGTTGGTAGGCATCAAGGGAATGACAATTGCATCAAATTGTGGTGGAACTTGAAAGGTATTTAAAGAACTATATTAGTATTGGTAAAGAATATATTTCTCATTTCTTTTTCTTTCTTTTTTTAAGGAAAGAAAAGAAGAAAGAAAGAAGTGAAATGTTATTTTATCAATTAAATTAAAGAAAACAATGAAAGAGAAGTGAAATGAGAAAGTAAAAGTAAAAGTGGTTAATTCAGAAATTATTTAAGCTTGGAATTAAATGTGATACTAAAATTCCAAGGCTATAGGACCTGCATAAACTATTTTGAGGTTTTGTATATTTAATGTGCATGAATTAAGAATTTACAAAATTTTAGATTATTCACCAAAATGAAGACATCATTTACGGAGATAAAGCAAAGAGGCAAGTAGTGTAGTTGGCTTTGTGTACTTGAACACTAACTAAGATATGCATCTTTATTCTCACCTTAAAGGCTTTCCCTTCCCCTCTTCTTATTCTCCTTTGGCACTTTGAATATTGTATCGACAAATATCCTTATTTTTATTTGAATTTGCATTGTAAGTGGATGTATTTTCGGTTGAAGCTGATACCCTTTTTCAAAGTTGATTGTAAGTGTTTTCTATGTTTTAAAAAAAATGGCGATACCTTAAAGAGTATTAGAGTTACTAAATACTCTAATGATCTCTATTGTTCATAATACAATCATAATCTACAAGGGCACTCTCTCTAATATTCGAACTTGCTTACAAAATTCTCAAGACAAGATTGACTGTTTGGATCTCCAGTCACAACTACAATAAGATGAGCTGTAGCAGAAGAGTCATGGTTCAGAACTGGTTCTTATTCAAAACAACTCCTTTTTTGAGTCTGACTCCTATCAATAGTCATAAATTAATCAGATTTGTGATGTCTTTTTAGGGGCATATTTGCATAAATATGCAAAGGTTCAATCTACAATTCCCAAGCCCATCATTAGACCTTGGGAATAAGTTGTTAATAATAAGAAAATAAACTGTCTTGAATATCACAAGGATGTGTGCTTTCATATTCTAGACTATTCCAAGCCCATCTAGTTTTATAGTGTTGGGTTTCTTTAGGATGATTCATCTTCACTTTCTCCTGTTCCACAACCACAACAGATTGTCAGATGCCAAGATTGTGATTGCATAGGGAATGCAATAGATCAGTGTTTTGACCTTCACCCTTGTAAGCATTGTTGTAAGCACACTCATCCTTCAAATGGGTGCTCCAGAAACAAGACTCTTGCGAGAACAAATATTCACCTTAGATGGATCGCTTCTTGGCAATGGTCTTCAACAACCAAGAAAATATACTGGTTATACCACACAATTTGTTCTCGAGTATTGACATGTCTTGTAATAGAAATTTCTTCATCATTCACGTTGTATATGATAGGGGAGAATTGATGGTTAGCTACTTGATTCGAAAATTTATCAAGCAAACGTGAGCCATAGCCCAAATAGGAAACAATTGCCAGAGCCTAGAGCCAAAGTCAGCCATAGCTAGACTTAGAGTTGTAGCCAGAGACAGATTTATGCTCCGTGAGCATGCTTTTTGGTTAGTGGCCTGCCTTAAATCACCACACGCAAAAGAATTTGATTTCTCCTACATAGTTTGTGGTCATCTTCACACCATTATCAGGAAGCACTTCCACTAGCAGAAGACTTCAACTTCTAGCCATATTTGGAATTGTTCCAAGAACTACTTCGAGCTTTAGTTCCATAGTTGGTGGTCAGCCTTAAACTACCACCAGTAGAGACCTCATGCTCTTCTACATCATTTGGTTTGTGGTCTTCCTTAAACCACTACTAGTTTGTCGTCTTCCTTAAATCACCATTTTAGAGAGCACATTCAACCTTTGGCTACTATGCTTTTTTGCATTTTAGCTCTTTTCTTGGGCTAATATACATCCCTTCGGATTAAGGGGGAGAATGTTGGACACCTAATCCATTAGGGTTATGGTAAGGAACTACTAGAAGTACAAGGAACCTTGGAAGTTGAATCCAACAATTTTAATAATGTATTTATATGTACATAATTTTTAATAAAAGTCGAATTCATTCCAACATTATAAAATTCATGACATCTTTAAATGACTGGACCTATCCAAATTGTCAAGCTATCACTCAATAATTTTATCAGTCTTGGAAAATTCAAGAAAAATTACGTCTTTGAAAAGAATAAAATTCTTACTTACCTCATCTCAAAGATGATATGCCTTGATGTTTTTTGAATAACCCAAAAATATGCATTTATGATTCCTTGCAATTTTTTTTTTCTTTTCTCCTTAAGAATCAAAGCATAATAGATGGAGCCAAAAACCCTAAAATACCTCACCAAAGGAAAGTAACCATGCCAGATTTCATAAGGAATCTTATTCTTGAGATGGGCATATGTTTTTCACACATATATTGCACATATAACTACATCATCTTGAAATATGTGCTTCTTTTCATGCACTTCTTTTCTTCCCTTTTTGTCATCCATTCTCACTATATATTTTGCTTCCCTTTTTGTCTACCAACCCCTGATTGGATTACCTCTCACACCTTTGCTTCTAGATGCATCAATTTCCCTAATTCCATTGTTAATCCCATAGTGTTCTTTGCTCATGATCTAAAGAGCTACTACAATTAAATCCCATGCATGGTGTTTTACCCATAATGCCTTGAAATCTCAATTGCTCAGTGTGCAAAAACAAGGAATGAGTGCTAAAATAACTACCCTGACCCTTGTTATGGCTAGCATCATAGCCATGTTATGAACCATAAATCTCCCACTACCTACTTGCATAGGGGGACTACGAAAATGAGCTAAGATGACCTGGTTGTTCCGTATCGATTGCACAAAGAAGCTCCTCTGCATCACCTTGTACAACATTCCTGTCAAGGAAATAATTGCCTAGTATTGCACTTTTCACCATAACTTTAAAATAGGCACCATTGTGTCTAACACATTCCATCAAATGACTTGATTTAACCTTTCCTTTGCACTTTCCAATGTGATATGCATTTTCCACATTCTAGGCATGCAAGACATATCACCACCTTAATTAATCGTGAATCCATAGTTATGATTTATGGGGTCGTTGCCTCCCTTAAAGTTCCTTTGATTCACATGGTTGTAGGTACCAATAATAAAGCGTGATTGGCCAATCGATCAACTATATTATTAAGGTCCTTAAGATCATGTTTAACTTGAATATTTGAAATTGAGGATAAATTTTCCAAGATTATGTTGTGTGCATACCTTAAATTGTTACTTTATAAGAGTTAATTACCAAAAAAAATCTTGTTGTTGGGAGGTCTAGATTTTAAAATAAATTGAGAAAACCATCAATGCTCATACTTGTCTAGTGGTTGAGGTTTATATATTTTAAAATTTCTAATTTTCATATGCTCTACTAATAAGACCTTTACTCTTTCATTTACCACCTCTGATAGTGACAAAGTTTCTTGGAAGACTGCTCTATTCCTTACTAACCAAATCTTCCAACTGATAAAGTTACAGAGAGCCATCCATACTATTCTAAAAAGTATTTTTATTTTAAATGAGGCTTTGTAATGCTTGTTACATGATTCAAATAACTAGGGTATTTATTTCGACCATAGAGTCGATGAAATAATCCTTATATAACCTACCCCCAAAGCTGCTTAGTGAATTCACACTCTAGAAATAAATACTTAATCATTTCATTACCAAATAAAAAAAGGGGATATCTTGATGGTCTTTGGATCCCTCACTTACTAATATTTTATGTCATCATAATTTTTTTGAGCTAGGTCTAGCAGAATATGTTTATCTTAGGGACATTATCTAGATTCCAATTATTCCTTCGGATGTGAGTATTTCATTAAGGAGAACACATTCGGGATCATATCCCACTTTAACTAAATATTATGACTTTACCCATCCCCTTTTGTCCTTGTCATGCAATGCCATGGGAGAAAATCCTACAAGATTCATCTTAATATCCATGGATATATGATCTAAATGAGATGGGATAAGAACAAATTCCATTCATACCATCAACTTCCTTGATTCCATATAGAGTTATTGTAAAGAGAGGGTCATTATGCTTGACTAAACCATGATTGAAGAGGGAGGAATTTTGTCTTAGATTCCAGACAAGGGTTCCCCATTATGTTGTCTTTCCAAATATTGATTTTCATTCCATTTCTTGGGATCCAAAGTGAGCTTTTATTGGAGCACTAGGATAATAGTTGTCATTATTTTCCAAATATGGAAGCCACCTTTGGTGATAATAACTCGATATAGACATCTCCTCCCATCTCGTGATAAATATTTATTATGTATTACTTACTTCCACTAGTTATAGTCATTTGATACCAACCTCTGTAATAGTTTCCCTCCCAAAGCCAAATTCATTAGGGATAGGTATTTCACACCTAACCCATCATGATTTGTGGAAGCTTGAAATATTGACCAAATGATATATTTTGGCATTTGTTCCTCCCCTTGCCACGAAAACTTTCTTAGTTCTTGGGAAATGTTGTTTGTTACACCCATTGGAGTTAACATTGGAAATAATTGGAAGGTAGGAGTAGACAAGGAAACCTTTAGACGAATCAATCTCCCTACCAGATTTGACCTTTGAGCTCCTCATTTGAAAATTTTGATTTTATTTTGTCCATTATAGGCTACCAAGTGTTACGAAGTGACTTTAGGTTGATTGTTTGATCCAATCTGGAAAGGGACATGACTACCTATTCATTGTAATTGACAAGTTCAACAAGATGTTTGTTGTGATGCCCTATAAAAGGACCATCAAAATGCAAGAAGCAACAAAGTTGTTCTTTAGATGGGTCTGAGTGCACTTTGGGATACACGGGAGCATTGTTTGTGAGAGGGACATGAGATTTCTTAGTGCATTTTGGACTACATTGTGGGAGAATATGAAAATAAAGTTGAAGAGGTATACAACATTCCATATATAGACATATGAACAAATAAAAGTAGTCAATAAGACCTTGGTGCAGTTTTTGAGGGGTTACAATCAAAAGAATCCAAAGACTTGGGATGAGAATCTGGTATATATATAACACTCCTATAAAAAAGTAGCCACACTTATACTGGTAAGTCCCCATTTAAAACCTTTTTTTTGGATATTTTCCACCTTCACCTTTGGATATTGCATATGGGCACCAAGGAGGAGTGAGGGAGGATATTCCAGGTGATGCCTTGAGGGTTAATTTTTTTTATTGAGAAGATCAAACAGATCGATATATAGGTACAAGAGACACTGCAAACGTGACAGGAAAGATACAAGTCCAGGCATGATGAAAAAAGAATAGAGAAGTCATTCAATGTGGGATACAAATTATGGTTACAATTGAGTACAAATAAGCTACAAGGTCTTGGTAAGAAAATCAAGGCTCTTTGGTGTGGTCCCTTTGAGATACTAGAAAATGTGGGAGATAATTCCTATAGACCCAATCTACCCCCATATATACATGCACATTTACTCAGTGGTGAATGTGGAGAATATAATACTCTGTGAGCCTTCCATGCTAGATCAGGAAGAGGAACAAGTCCTACCTTATGTAGAGGATTTGACACTAGATGCTTAGGTAGAGTCGACAGAGGATACAATTTTGTAGAAGAGGTACAAAACTGCAAGACAAAGGAAACATGACATTTGGTAGATTGGGTTGAAAGGACAACTTTTAGGCAAGGCTAAATGGTACACCTGAGAGAAGGTGGAGGAAAAATTTGCTCACCTCATTTAGTAGAAGCTTTTGGGGACAAAAATCCTCC
Source organism: Pinus taeda (assembly GCA_000404065.3). Taxonomy (NCBI): domain Eukaryota; kingdom Viridiplantae; phylum Streptophyta; class Pinopsida; order Pinales; family Pinaceae; genus Pinus; species Pinus taeda. The sequence continues at coordinate 81,498 of APFE030890477.1, read as the reverse complement.
CAAAATGGGGAAGTATAATATTATTGTATTGTTTGTTGTCCATCTTGATGCTTTCAAAGTGGAAAAATTAGAAGAATTAGCTCACAGGACCACTTTTACTAGTGGGACCAGTTTGCCAAATTGGGGTCTGAAACATTTAAGGATCATTTTGAGGCATCAAATTGTGTTTTTTCGGGGTAAAATTTGTATCTTTAGCCCCACACCTATATTCCTATTTTTCACACAGAGACATTTCCAATGGCATACAAATTCCTTCAATCAAAGTCTATGTGCAAAAGTTATGCCACTTAGAAGTTGACCTTTTTGTTTTGGTCACCATAATTGAAGAGCATGCCATGCGAGCCTTCATTATTCATGGAAAAGGATTTAAAAATATGATCATTATGAAGAAGGATTTATAAGAGTATGTATTGCAATTCCAATTAAAAGTCGAAGGAGTCAAACCTAACCACTAGTAGGCTATCGAGTTGTGTTATAACTAGGCCACTAGGAGCAAAAGCGGTTCCATTCTTTTCGAGTGTAACTTGTTCCACTAACAAACAAAGTAGTCAGCGGAACATGGAGAGAGCACAAAGAGAGGATTTATGTACTGTAGTAGGCCACATGACACATGCCTTAGTTCTTTGTACTTTTAGCCATTTTCTATTCAAAGAAAGAGAGTAGAGAAACCCCAACTTCCGGCTAGATTTTTTCCCAAAAGGGTTTCCCGTAAAATATGTTGTGTCAAATGTGGTTGTGAGTTTTTATTTTGTTGTTTTCTATTTACTGCATAAATTTTGATTTTCATGCATATGTAATAAATAATAATTTACATATCCAAAAATATAAAGAGAAATAAACCCTCATAGTGTAGATTTTAGATTTTTAAGTATAATTTATTATATCTGTTTTGATGAACTATCAATTGGAATACCCACGATAGTTTACAAATAATTGTTCTCATAAACAAGGTAATCCATATAGGATAAACACCTTCAATAACTACTCACACAACCATATCAAATATCATAACACTATTATGTTTACATGGTTAAAACCCTCTAAGAGGGAAGTAGTAGACAACCCCAACCAATGTGGCAACTTGAGGCAATTTTATTAATGCAAAATAAAATATTTTACAGAACGGAGTTCTCACAATTGATCATTAGTGATGACCATCCACACTCTTTGAATAGAGATCATGGACCACTCAAGTGTTAAGCCACGTATTAGTAGCCGTTAGAATTGAGGACAATATGAGCCATAAGATCACTCTATGTCTAAAACATATCGTGACCATCGGATTACAATGCAACTAATGCATATTAAAGAAACACACTTTTTCCTAATATACACATTAGACCAAGCTGAACTTAACTAACTTATAAGTCTCTAAATATCCTAACATCCCCAGTTGAGAACATCTTGGGATAAGATTGAAGGATTTACAAAGTTGACACAATAGGAGAAAGAAGGAGGAAATAAAGCCTATCCCACCTTAATGACAACTTCCTAAACTATTAACATAGATAAAGGTTTATAAAACTTTGATTTTGTAAGAGACATTGTGAAAATGTTTGTAACTTGATAATCTAAAGAGCAAAAGTGCAATTCAATAACTCTCTCATGAATGAGCTTTCCAGTGAAGTGCATTTGTAGCTCAAATGTGTTTCATGCAATAATGTTGGACTAGATCTTTAGTGAGCTTGATGGCACTCTGATTGTCACACCAAAGGGTGGTCATATGTGCCTCCTAGAACTAAAACTTTAAAAGAATCTATCAGAGCTACAATACTTCTTGACTTGCATTAATTGTTGCTTGGTACCCTACTTCTTTTGAAGAAAGAGAAATAACTTGCTACTTTTTACAAGCCCAAGTGACAGGTCTGGAACCAAGAGTGAAAGCATAACTTACAGTACATTTTTGATCATCAGGGTCACCAACCCAATTTAAATTAGTGAAACCAACCAACAGATAACTTCTCCCTTGAACTGTAAGGTATCCCAAACTGAATTGTATCTTGAATATATCAAACTATCCTTTTTGCTGCTTTCAAATGAATTTCATAGGATGTTTACATAAACTTGCAAACAAGACTAACAAAAAACAAAATATTCGGATGGGTATTGTTGGAAACTAGCCAAATACTTGCGGGGGGTGGTTGAATCAATATTTGTGTCTTTTAACAATAAACAATTTTAATAATATTCTAATTTCTTCTTTAACAATGAGTAGAGCTATATATATGTTAGCAATTAACCATGAAATCTATTAGCTTCCTATACCAATAGGTTTCATTTTTCATGATTGACTGGAGAAGTGCCAAATATGTTCATCCTTTCCATGCAGCAAAGGTTCCATATTTTGTAAAATTTCACTATGTACAGGTGGTTGACTCTTGCCACAGTTGATGAATAGCCAGACAGTCTAATCCAGGCTAGATCATGTTTGAATTTACTTGTCTTAGAATAGAGAATAAAGGTCTGTACAAACAGCTCAAGCTTGGCAGACAAGTAGTTAGGTAGAGAAGCAAAGGGTCTCAACAGCTTAATCTGAGCCCTGGAAGAGATAAGGGTATACTTAGATAGGATGGCAGCTAAAAGAAAAGAGAAGAATCAGGGTTTGCTAGTTCAAATGCACCCAATGAAAATGAAGAAAAAATGTTAGGTGTACTAGGCTGGGTAGGCAATTTTGATGTTGTAGAAGCAGGCTTATGGGAAATTTGGTCCTATTGCAACAAGTTTCATCTCATAAATATCATAAGGTGCTATGGCAAGGTGGTTACAAAATTAATGGAGCATGACTAATTTCCCTCCTCATTTTTCCAAGAACACTTACTAACATCCCCCCAAGGACAATGAGATCTGCTCATTACCCTTAGTCCACTTCATTTCATGGAAAAAACTAAGTGAAAGTGTGTTTTCACCTAGGCAAAACAAGCCACATTTCTTGTGTAAAAGGTTTCTCTTCCATTTTGCCAAGTTTCCTAGACTTCATAACTTGATATCCTTTCATTCCCCGCATGCCTAAGTTTTTACTCTATAAAATTAGTCTTTATTCATACATATCCATTCCACATAGTCATATTAACCTACTAACACTATTATATAGCTCCTATGTGAGTATTTCCCCTCCCTTACTATGTAAAAATACATAAAATCCCTAAACATATAAATATCCCGACCTTTGGCTAACTATAAGCTATACTTTAAATTTTTGTCAGGAGTTATTGGTCCATCCGGGGCCAATAAGAACCCTCCACGTGCCCCATCGAGACTTGTTTAGCTTCTGGCTAAATAAATAGCTGAATCCACATATTATACCCCGAAACCCCATTTAACCAAAGTTTACAATATACCCCGCAAAACATTACAAACGCGAAATATTACAGCGGGTCCCCCAGTGATAAGCCGTCGCCACCTCCATCACCCACCGACCGTTCGATCATCGCGGACAGATCCAACGGCTGTCGGCAATATCGGAAGCCCTTAAGTGCCGAATGATAGTGTCCGGGGGATGGGCGGTATTTTCGCCGTACTGAGGACGCGTGTCAGGTGCCCGACATGTTTGGAGCCCCCTCCTCCAATACCACTTCCCTCCAAAGGCGGTGCGGGGAATACCGCTTACCAACTGACTGCCTCCCCGCTGACGTCATGCCTACGTCATTTGTTGACGTCACCCTCGTTGCCACCCGTCTGTTTGCCATGTCACGTCCCTGTCATCTGCCCACGTCAGCGCCACGTCACCCGCCACGTCACCTGACATGTCATCTTCCGGACCCCACTACACAACAAAATTACGTCATGCTGACGTCATCAGAAAAAAGCGCACCAAAACTCGCCAAAGTCAAAAATTTGGTTTAAAATAGGTGAAAATGTTATTTTTACCCATTTGTGTTTGTTTCCTCTACACATCCTATGCATGCTGAGTTACGTCCGAAACAACATTTTCACTATACAGTGCGCCACCCAACGGTTTTTACTCCATAGCATGGCCCCTCGGCTCGTCTCGTCACCTGCAAATCGACCATTCCGCCGTTGAAACAGGTATTTACACCAATTTACTCCCGAAACCTGTTTTTCGTTGGTTTTCTCTGCAAAATTTCCCACGGAAGCCAAAATTTGAAGAAAAAAAACTGTGTTGCTTACAAAAGTACCCACCATAACTGTTGTCTTGCCAAATTTTCACCATAAATCCGCACACTGAGCTAAATTTGAGCTCGTTCGGCCTTGCAAATTCTCTGAGAAACCCTGAAAACTGCCTTTTGCCAACTATTGTTGCCCATTTTGCCAAAGAATCCCACAAGTTCTGTCTCTCCTTCTAATTTCTGTCCACTGAGCTAAATACAAACCAAAAAACCAATTTCACGGTGAAATTCCTGGAGAAAATCCAGAGAGCTATTCTTTTGTCTGTTTTACTTACACAGACCCAAAAAATTCCAATTTTAGAAGCAACAGGATTGAGCTATGGAAGGTCCAGTAGCCTTGAATATCACTCCTCTCAATGCACCCCACAAGGAATTGGAACATCTGCCCTTAGCTGATAAAGACTGTCTAATCCAAGACTTAGTAGGCTACCAAAACCATCTGCAAGCATTCTGTGAGCTTAGAAACAGTTACCTGAGCCAAAATGATGTTTATGGCATATGGGAATCAAATCTACCCATATACTACCTCCCCTCTGTCAATATTTTCCCTGAGATAATTCACCTCTACTGTGAGAACTATGAGCCAACTCAAAGGGTAGTCAAAACTCCATCTGGAACTACCCTCTTTCATATAACTCCTGACTTCATAAATCAAATGCTAAACTTCAGACCAACTCAACTCCAGTTTCCTTTTACTATGAAATTCTTGCTTGATGAAGGTCGCAAACTCTCCAGCTCAGAGATAACCTGAATTGCCCAAGTATTTATGAGAGCAGATCGCCAGCCCAAGGAGCCACCTCCTTTTCACTATGCATCTTTCAATGAAGTGGATAGATTACTTGTTGATATAATATATTTTGTTTTGGGGTTCAAGACAAGTGAACATATTGATGAAAATATATTGGTTATAATGTCTATATTTACACTAGGACAACCCCCTACTATCAAATACAACTATGCCAAATTCATTGCCAACAAGATACATGACCAATTGTTGAATCTAGATAGGGAGGGAGTCTTTAAATATTCATCCTATATCTACCATCTGTTCTTCTATTATCAGCCAGATAGTTTCCAATTCCCCATTAGAAAATTGGACCCTAAAGGGGAAAAGAGGTCTGTGATTTTTTGGACCTCAATATTTCATGAAGTCTACAACTCTCCCTACTCTTACTGTGAGTTTATTAATATGTTTGTATACCCAGTCTCTTCTCTCCTGATGAGAACTCCTCCTCCTAGACTGTCATATGATATGCAAAAGATATTACAGCTTTCCAGAAACTATAAAATAGGTGACTGGTACTTTTACCAGAATCACACTGTTATCAGGATATATGGCTGTGAGTTGTGCCTCTACAGGTCGCCAAGGTATGTGCCAATGAGACTGTTTGCCTTGGAATATTTTAGGCAATTCATCAATTCATATTTGACTCACTTCCATAGCACAAAGAAAAAGGCTCAGTTGAAACTGAGAGACCAGTTAGGCCCCTATGTCATGAACAAAAAGGAAGGATGGAAGGATGCTGATGAAATATTGGGTCAAACACTTAGACTAAAGAGAAGCTTTTGGTGGGTACCCCATGACCCAAATGGCTTTATCAATGCAAGAAGGATAAAATATAGGTTGGCACCCTATGAACATTGCAACATCCCTGAAATAGAACAATTTGCCAACCAAGATGAGTGGGTGGAGGGCACACTAGTTGAACAGCTCACCGAGGAAGAGAAAATGGAACAAACTATGAAAAATCTAGAAAAAACTCTTGACTTAGATTCTTTTGGGAAGGTGTCATTCAAAATACCACAGCAAACCGGGGAAGGCACATCAACTACTACAACTTCACAACAAGCTGCCCAAGAAAGGACTACACCAACAACAGGGACAACAAAGGGCAAGGAGATAGTAGTTACAGAGCAAGAAACAATGGCAGAACAACCAACTACCTCAAAGGAACACAGTCAAGGGCAAGCCCCTTCACTACAGACAGAAGCAACAGAAGTACCAGCACTGCAGACTCCTCTTCCTAAGGAAAGAAGTAAGAAAAGAGAAAGAGAAGAGACCACACCTGGAAGTGGATCAATAGAACAGCCAGAGGCAAAAATACAAAGGGTAGATCCTCTACCTAAAGAGGATATTGTTGAAGAAATCATAGAAAGCACAAGAGGAGAGAGGGCCATCAACCAACATACATCCACCAGCTCTCAGAGGCAAGAAATGGAGAGGCAACATGGTATGGAAGTTTCCTCCTCCAGGTCGCAAACTAAGAAACGATATGATATTAAACAAACATTCATGGAAATTAAGGCCCAAAATGAGTCATTGAGAATTCAACTTTATGATCAATTTCTCAAAATGACACCCTCCAAACAGCAAAGGCTAATGGCAACTTACGACATTAAGGAGGAGAAAATGATCTTAACTCATTTTAAGCCTAAGGTTCAACAACCATAGTCTGCAGCTGACTACATAAGGACCAATCTAGAGGTCCTTGTCAAAGATATACACCCAATGAACCAGATATAATTGCACAAAAAAACTGGGGAAATGGTCTATGCTACATTGGCAGACAAGGCAATGCTGGCCCACCAATTGAAGGAGTCATTAAGTAATACATCTGCCCAATTGGATTTGGAAAAGTTATCTTCTTTAGCCAAAGACAATAGAATAAAGACTCTATAAGAGATAATTATTGAGCTGGGACATGATCCCAAGGATGCCAAGGGCATCAAAGCACTGATAAAGAAGAAGGAGGAAGATATTGCTGCACTTAGGAAGCAATTGAAGCTGCCTGTCACCATGCATCCACAAACAACAAAACTTGCACAAGAAAAAGCAGAAGAGGATGTAATGGATTTGCTAATGAGGATGAATCAAAGGCTAATTCAAATAGAGCAAGAGTTGGAGAAATCATTGCAAGCCAAGTAGGGAGAATCGACCGCCCAGCCACCTGAAACCACTCCAACAGTTGTCACTGCTCCCCCCATAGTCACAATAACAATCCCTCCCACTGTGCCAACATCAACAACAGGTACATCAGCTACAGATGCTTCAGCAGCAGCAACAATAGAGCCAGAGACCAGCATGAGGATGGAAGAAATGATGAAAGCAGTAAAAGAGCTAGAAGCCCAAATGTCAGAGCTTAAAGAGGCAAAAGAAAAACTAGCCAAACTAGAGGTGAGCTATGACAAGTCAAAAATAACAGTGGAAGAAAAGACCAGAGAGGTAAAGGCCCTGGAGAACAAGGTGAAAACATTGGAAAATGATCTCACCTTACATAAACCTCTAGCAGACATCAAAATGATTTTGTGGACCAAAATTGGCCAGTCTATCACTGACCAATGGCAATCAATTCAAACAATCCATGAACAAATAGAATTGATAGAAAGGGCCCAGTGGAAATTCAAAGGGCCAGGGCATCATTGGGAAACATGCCTGAGCAGGCCAATAGACTGATCCATTTTTTGAATACCCATACTAAAGAACAGATAGCAGCTTGGGAGATCACGGACAGAACAGGCACCATTTTGACAGTGAAAAAGGTGCTAACAATGAGGAATTTTGTATAGACTTTGGAAAGGAAGTGCCAAGAAACGCAAATGGATATTAATGCCTTCACAGAGAAGTTTATAGTCTTGTAGCAGAAGGGTCTACCTAGTTTACTAACCAGCAATCAAAGACTATTATCACATCAACAATATGCTCACAGGGTAAACACATATGTTACAAATCAGATCACAACATCATCAAGCACTTCAAAAGAAACAGGACCTCCTTTCGGATAGAGTTTATATGACAAGTTGGAAAATTTGCTTTATATTGAACATGAATTAAATCATCTTTTTGAAGTCAAGCCCAACTTCTACAGGTATATTAAGGCTGATGAAATACTTGTAAAAATACAAAGACATCAGTTGCCAACAGACCAATGGTGGCAGAGCATGCTGGAAATTTTACCAAGGTAATTTGGATTTTTCTTTTTATCTATAGTTGGTCAAATAACAAGACACGTGGCAGATATAATAAAGATGAAAACAATAGAGGAAGGAGGTCAAGCGAGGACTGGAACGCACTAAAGTGAAATCAAGAGCAGGTGAAAGGATAAGAACAACAATGCAAGAACACAAAGTAAAGACACAGCTACCAGCCGACTCCCTGCATTAAAAAGTCAAAAATATCTTATCAGTTAAAGCAGCCAGCACAACAACCATTACTCCTACATTTATTTATGCATTTATTCCCTTGTCAGAGTAGGTGAAGGAAGTTATTGCTTCATATCTTATCCACAAGATATTTTGTAACTCTCTTTTGTATAAATACTTCCCCAAGAAATGTATTTGGGGTTGGTGATTTTCCTCTTTGGACCATGCTGTAGCTCTGAGGTTTTTAATACAAAGGCTATTGAAGTGCACTGCTGCTGGACTATTTGAATGTGGATTTGATGTTTTGAGCTCTGCTACAGAATTCCCGTGTCTTTCTATGGATCAATAAGTTATTCTAAACTATGTTTTGTGTTTTCTGTGTTTGCAAATTTCATATATGTTTCATAATCTTAGTAACAGGGAAAAAGAATTGCCTAGAACTTGTTTAAATACACTCTGTGTTCAATCCCTGTTGTTATTTATGTTTTCTTCGGAATTAGGATAAACAAGAATCCTTAGATGCTTCTGTTTCAACTAATTTTCACTTTGAAAGTTGCCAAGGAATTCTTTATTGCTCCTTGACAATATTCATACACTTTCCCTTTGCCATCATGATGAAGGATTCTTAATTTCCCTTCACCCAATGGCTTGCATTCCATCAATTTCTAGATTTTAATATTGTTCCAAAATTGATTATCTTGCTCTGTAGTATTACCCTTTATCAGGGAAACACACTCAACAGTCCATCTTCATAGACTCAATTTTCCCAATGGAATAAACTATTTTAGACTGACATCCCAGCTCTATTTAAAATCACCATCCAAACAAACTTAAAACAAAAACCTGCACATCATAACTAGCATAAAATCCTTCAAAAACAAAGTTAAATTATAAAGAGAGAGCCCTCTCTGGATGCACTTTGGTTAGAAGTTGCATCTAAAAGATTGGTTAGTGGTTACCTCGGCCGTATTCCATTTTCTCACAAGTTTTGGGGAACAACTTGAGTGATAACATCATTGGCGACTCCACTTGGGACTAAATGGATCACTGTTACTACTGTCTAGTCTTTAAAGCTACAGATGGAGCCAGAAGTTAGCCAGGTAGCCTTTGAAACTGTCTTTGCTATGCAATTACAAGAGTAAATAAAAGCTACTTTAGTCTAACTCCAGTTTAGATTTAGATTTTAAACAACTGTCTCAAAGTTTTGTTTGGCCATCCTTGTTTCAAACCTACCTGAAGGAAAGCCCAACTCCTCCTACATTTCAAGAGCTTCCTTCAAGATATTTTCAAAACTTGTATCCTCCAAATATTCCCAGAAAATACCCAAAATATTTTTAGAAGCTGGCTCCAAAGAAGAAAACTCGTTACACTAGGTCAAACCCAGACCTGAATCGTCCAGCTATTTTTGATAATCCAAATTTGATTCCTAAAAGCCTTAGGAAACCTAAAAATCAAGAGAGTTCTGCTGATTCAAATCTTGAAACACCTAAGCAGAAACCTATTCAAACTCAACCTACTACAGTAAAATCTCAAGCTTTTCTTCCTATTGCTGTAGCTTCTTCCAGTTCACCTTTATCACTCCAAAACCTCTTTTCCACCCCTCCACCCACAACACTTATCTCAGCTGCTACCCCTGTGCTTCTAGTTGTCCCACTTTTTCCTGCTAATATGGAAATCGATATGCTTCCCTGCAGTTTCCTGCCAATCCAGGGGCTATGCCATAGGATTATCAGGGAAAAATTACCTATTTTGATGGTACTGGCACTTACACTGCTCAACAACATACCAAGAAGATGACAGACTATTTTGAAAACTATGAGATTGATGATGATGATGTCAGGATGAAAATTTTTCTCCAGAGCTTAACTGGTGATGTAAGGACCTAGTTTAGGTCACTCCTTGCAAATACAATAGCTAATCCAGATGCCCTTTATCAGACTTTCCTGAACAGGTGGGAAAAGAAAAAAGATCCTTTACACATCTTAACAGAATATGAGAACTTGAAGAGAGGCCCACAGGAAAGTGTCCGACTTGTGCCAGATTCAACAATACCTACCTTGCTATTCCAATAAATCTTAGACCAGCACCAGACTTAACATTGATCAAATTCCCTGATGGATTTGACTCAGACATGGCTTACCAGCTCAGGGAGAGAGCTCCTCCTAGCCTTGAAGATATGCAGAGCATAGCTGTGAGCGTTGAAGCCAATTTGATTTCTAAACGAAATCGAGCTAGATCTGAAAGAAGAACAACTTTCAAAGAAGAACCCTCTGCCTTTGAACAAAAAATTGATGCAATCATTGAAGGCATGGACAGGCTGGGAGATAGAGTGGAAACTATTGAAAGGAAATCTTCATGGGAAGGCCAGCCAAACAGCAATGCAAGAAATCCGAAATGTAGAAAAAATCAGAACCCCAATGTAGGAAAAGTTGGTCCAGACCAAAACATAAGGCCCCCCTTCCAAGAAAACTATGCAGAAGCCTCCACATCTAGTGAACCAACAGAGGACCCCCACATTAACCTAATGTGTCTCAATAGTGGAAAACCAATTTTCCTAACTCAAGAAGATAAAGAGGCTCATACTCTTAGTCAGTTTCAAATGCAATCAGGGGAATCTTTTGATTTTAAGCAAGGGTATGATACAACTGTGTATGAAGTCCACAAGCAGTATAACTTGAGAAGTAGGAGAGTATACATCCCTGATGATCCCAAGTAGAGGACAATCAAGCAACCTACCAAAACCAAACTCAAGGACTCCCATATACTAATTATCCCTAAATCAGCTTCCAATCCAAATAGTCCAACTGTGGAAGATGTTTCAGACAAAGATAAATCAAAACAACGCTCTACATCTGTTTCTCCACTCAGAGAGATTGTAGAGGAACCTTTGGAAGATGGTGTGCAAGTAACTCCAGCTCATCATAACATTCCAGTAAAAGAGGCAGTTTTTGAAAACTTAGTTGAAAAACACAACCTTACTGCCCAAAATGTCAAAATACAAACAGAAAAACCCTTTAATATGGGGGCCGAAATAAGTAAGTTAAAAGTATCTATCCCATTATCTGAATTGGCTAGGCATGAAGTTTTTAGGGAACAAATCAGCAGATCATTACAAATTTCAGAAAACAAAGATTTAGTAAATATCCTTGATGATCAACCAGAACTTATATTTGGCCCTGAAGCAAATGGTAAATCAGTAGATGGAGGGGTCCCTCCCTTCTATGTAAGTTTAAACATTCATGATAAGGTGCTTCATAATGCAATGTTTGATTCAGGAGCTTGCCATAATCTGATGCCTAAGGCTGTCATGGAAAAGTTGGACCTAGATATCACAATGCCATACAAGGACCTATTTTCCTTTGATTCCAGTCAGGTCCGGTGTTTAGGTTTATTCAAGGATCTGTGTGTGTCATTAGTCCAATATCCAGCCAAGACAATTCTCATGGATGTGGTGGTAGCTGATATTCCACCCAAGTATGGAATGCTGTTATCTAGATCCTGGGGTGCCAAGATACAAGGATGTTTGCAACTAGACATGTCTTATGCCACCATCTCAGTCTTCGGCTAGCCTAAGAGGCTATACCGAGAAACTTTGATGAAGTATGTGGTAAGTAGTCAATAAAACCCCCAAAACTTTCCCATTTATTCTATGCATTCATACATGGACTCTTTTATCTTGTACAACACCGAGATTCAAACCCCAACTGATGTTAAAATTATGGCTTTAAGTCAGGATGAATTCCTAGACAAAGAATCCACAGTTCAGATTCAAGAAGTCTTGGAGAACAATAAATTGACAGTCACACATGAGGAATCCCATGAGATTGAAAATCCAACTATGCCTACTGAGCAAATTGAAAAAGATCCTAATACCAGTTCAAATCAAGAAAATCTATGGTATCTAGAGTTTGATGGATCTGTTAATAAGCTAGGAGCAGGGGCAGGGGTTTGGATACACAATATGAAGGATGACCACGCTAAGGGACATGCATATAGATTGAATTTCAGATGCACTAACAACATGGCCGAATATGAAGCCCTCCTCTTAGGGATCAAAGTGATCAAAAGCCTAGGTGCAACTCGAATATCAATTTTGGGAGATTCTGACCTCATCATTCAACAAATAAAGGGTAACTTCATTACAAATGATCTTAGGCTGAGATCATATAGAGCTGCTACAATGGAAATTCTCAACACCTTTCTTGAATCCCAATTGACCAAAATTCCAAGGAATCAAAATTTGCATGCTCATAGTCTAGCAACCTTTGCAAGCACTTGCAAATTGCCATTTATACCCAATCACCGATTCACTACCGAAATCAAATAGACCTGTTGTACCAGATAATGTTAAAAACTGGCAGGTGTTTGAAAATGACACACAAATCAACAATTTCCTGACTTTGAAGGAGGAGTTCTCAAGCACAAAAATGGATACCAACATAATAGATGAAAGCAATCAAATAGACAAAATTGAAACACATATCTCTGCTGAAACAACAAACCAAATTCTACATCCCACTAAGTTTACCAAAACAGATTTACAGGAACTTCATGAAAAAGAAGGTGAGGATGCAATTGCAGCAGAATGTGAAGTCATTGAGTTGAAGTATAATTTTCTACCTATAGGCCTCACTCCTCTAGAGGAAATTTTTGACTCAAATGACATCTCTAGGAAACCTAAAATGCAGCCATTAAATGCAGAAATTGAGGACTGTAATTTAGGAACTGCAAAAAATCCCAAAATGATAAAATTGTCCAAAGCTCTGCTTCCTGACCAAAAACTCAAGTATATTGAACTATTCAAAGAATTTCAAGATGTCTTTGCATGGAGTTATGAGGACCTAAAGTCTTATGACACTGCAGTCATCCAACACACCATACCTCTCAAAGAAAACCAAAAACCTTTCAAACAGAAACTTAGGAGGGTCAACCCTGTGCTGCTCCCTTTGATTGAGAAAGAAGTTAAGAGAATGTATGAAGATGGAATTATAGCTCCAATCAGATTTTCAGAATGGGTTTCAAATTTAGTGCCCACTAGAAAGAAGATAGGGGAGATTAGGCTGTGTGTTGATTTGAGAAATTTGAACAAAGTCTCTTTAAAGGATAATTACCCTTTACCCAAACTGGATCACATTCTGCAAAGGGTAGTGGGTGCTTCAAGGATATCACTGTTAGATGGATTCTCAAGCTTCAATCAAATCCTATTGCACCCGGATGACCAAGATAAAACTGCTTTCACAACCCCTTGGGGGACATTCAAATATGTGAAAATGCCTTTTGGACTTAAGAATGCAGGGGAAACTTTTCAAAGAGCCATGGATATTGCTTTTGCTAAAGAAATTCATGACTTTTTAGTCATTTACCTAGATGACCTTACAAATTTTTCCAAATCAGATCAAAAACACCTAGATCATCTCAGGCAAGTATTGTTAATTTGCAGAAAATATGGTATATCACTAAGTCCAAAGAAATCATTGTTTGGCTTAGAAGAAGGAAAATTATCGGGCCATATTATCTCTAAAAAAGGCATTAGAATTGATTCGGATAGGATACAGGCTATTCTGCAAGTCCCTCACCCTAGAAACATTAAAGAACTACAAGCCTTTTTGGGGAAGATCAACTTCCTAAGAAGATTGATACCAAATCTGGCCGAGCTAATAAGATTGCTGAACAACATGCTGAAAAAAGACTCCAAGGTTAAGTGGACAATAGAAGCTAAGCAAGCCTTTGAAGAAATCAAAAAATATTTGACTCAAACACTAGTCCTCACAAGCCCCAATTTTGACAAGGACTTTATCATATTCTCGTTTGCATCAGAACATACAATTGCTGCTGTTTTGCTTCAAAAAGATGACCAGGGATGTGAAAAGCCCATAGCCTTCTTTAGAAAAGCACTTAGAAATGCTCCACTCAAATATCAAATCATGGAGAAACAAGCATATGCACTTGTAAAGGCCATCAAGGACTTTAGAGTTTACATCTTGTACTCTCATGTGATTGCTTATGTGCCCAATACTGTTGTTAAAGACATCCTGACCCAAGAAGGAATTGAAGGCAAAAGGGGAAAACGGATAGCTACCATACTGGAATATGACATTGAAATTAAACCAACAAAACTGATAAAAGGACAAGGACTAGCTAAACTCATGACTGAAACTAACTTTCAAGCCCTTGACATAAATCAACTGGATAATGAGCAGGAGATGGCAACTCCACAGATCAATCAAGCCTTTCTACAATCACCTTGGTATGCTAACATATCTTTTGTATTATTAAACCTACAAGCTCCTCGAGGATTATCCAGAACTAAGAAAAGATTTTTGAAAATGAAAGCTTCCAAGTTTTGCATTTTAGATCATGCTCTCTTTTGGAAAAATCATGAAGGTGTTTTATTAAATTGTCTAATCAAAGAAGAAATTGACAAAATACTTAAAGAATTTCATGCAGGGGATTGTGGTGGACATTTATATTGGAAATCAACTGCTGATAAAATCCTAAGGGTTGGATTTTATTGGCCCACCCTATTTGTTGATGTGAAAAAATATGTAACTTCTTGCCACAAATGCCAAATTTTTGAAGGCAAGAAAAAGTTGCTGCCTCTGCCTCTCAAGCCCATTTCCATTGAAAAACCATTTCAACAATGGGGTTTAGACTTCATTGGGAAAATCCACCCTTCATCTTCTATCTAGCACAAATAGATTTTGACTGCTACAGACTATTTTACCAAGTGGATAGAGGCCATCCCTTGTAGGCAAGTCAATGAATCAGTAATCATGCAATTCCTTGAGACCAACATCTTGTCTAGGTTTGGTTGCCCGAAGAAAATTATTACAGACAATGCTGTTGCCTTTAAGTCTAAAAGAATGATTAATTTATGTGATAAATACCACATTACCTTGGGCCATTCTATAGCCTATTACCCTCAAGGTAATGGCCTAGCTGAATCCTCCAACAAGAGCTTGATCAACATCATTAAGAAAGTCTTGGAGGAGAACAAGAAAAATTGGCATAAAAAGCTTGTAAATGCACTATGGGCAGACAGATTGACCACTAAGAGATCTATTGGGACCAGTCCCTATCAATTGGTTTATGGAATGGAGGCAGTATTTCCTTCTTCTTTGGGAATCCCAGTGATAAAGTTACTACAAGAGATACAGGCAGAACCTAATATTAGTCAAAGAAGGATCAATCAAACTATTCACTGGTAGCAGACAAGAGAGGAGGTCTATCACAGAGCTCATGTTCTACAAGAAAAACTTAAAAATATATTTGATAAAAGAACCAAAGCAGAGGATTTCTTCATTGGGGATAAAGTTTTAAAGTGGGATTCCAGAAGAGAAGATAGGGGAAAACATGGAAAATTTGATTTCTTATGGAAAGGACCATTTATCATTCAGACTGTACAAGGAAACAACACCTACTTTTTGAAAAGCCTGGATGGTACAGAGGTAGATGATGTACCAGTCAATGGCCGAATGCTGAAGCATTATTTTGAGCCACTTTGTTAAAGATAACAACACTTCAATTTGTATATAATAGTGTTTACTTTCTGCAGTTTATTACAACAATAGGATAGGGAATAGGTTACAAAAATTTTTGAGGAAAAGACAAGGAATTATGCCACCTTTGGGTGTTGCATTTTAAGCCTATCAGAAGAAGCTAAAGAAGTAGACTTGGGAGCTGTGAAAATGATGAGAAATAATCAAACAGACTACCCAAAATAGAGCTGCAATTATTGGAATGAGTTCATGCGAAATACAGACATTGCAGAGGAACCATAAATAGCAAAGGAGAAATTTCATCATACAACAAGAAATGAATATAAGGCCATTTGACATACTGTTCTTGACTTTTCACCAGGAAAATCCATCCCCAAGTGGAGCCACTATTAGCTTCTTATACCAATAGGTTTCATTTTTCATGATTGACTGGGGAAGTGCCAAATATGTTCATCCTTTCCATGCAGCGAAGGTTCCATATTTTGTAAAATTTCACTATGTATAGGTGGTTGACTCTTGCCACAGTTGATGAATAGCCAAACAGTCTAATCCTGGCTAGATCATGTTTGAATTTACTTGTATTAGAATAGAGAATAAAGGTCTGTACAAACAGCTCAAGCTTGGTAGACAAGAAGTTAGGTAGAGAAGCAAAGGGTCTCAACAACTTAATTTGAGCCCTGGAAGAGATAAGGGTAGACTTAGATAGGAGGGAAGCTAAAAGAAAAGAGAAGAATCAGGGTTTGCTAGTTCAATGCACCCAATGAAAATGAAGAAAAAATGTTAGGTGTACTAGGCTGGGTAGGCAGTTTTGATGTTGTAGAAGCAGGCTTATGGGCAATTTGGTCCTATTGCAACAAGTTTCATCTCATAAATATCATAAGGTGCTATGGCAAGGTGGTTACAAAATTAATGGAGCATGACTAATTTCCCTCCTCATTTTTCCAAGAACACTTACTAACATACCCCTAAGGACAATGAGATCTACTCACTACCCTTAGTCCACTTCATTTCATGGAAAAAACTAAGTGAAAGTATGTTTTCACCTAGGCAAAACAAGCCACATTTCTTGTGTAAAAGGTTTCTATTCCATTTTGCCAAGTTTCCTAGACTTCATAACTTGATATCCTTTCATTCCCCCCATGCCTAAGTTTTTACTCTATAAACTTAGCCTTTATCCATACATATCCATTCCACATAGTCATATTAACCTACTAACACTATTATATAGCTCCTATGTGAATATTTCCCCTCCCTTACTATGTAAAAATACATAAAATCCCTAAACATCTAAATATCCCGACCTTTGGCTAACTATAAGCTATACTTTAAATTTTTGTCGGGAGTTATTGATCCATCCGGGGCCAATAACAACCCTCCATTTTCCCCATAAGGACTTGTTTAGCTTCTGGCTAAATAAATAGCCGAACCCACATATTATACCCCCAAACCCCATTTAACAAAAGTTTACAATATAGCCTGCAAAACATTACAAACACGAAATATTACAGCGGGTCCCCCAGTGATAAGTCGCCGCCACCTCCATCACCTGCCGGCCGTCCGATCATCACTGACAAATCCAACGACTGTCGGCAATATCGGAAGCCCTTAAGTGCCAAATGATAGCATCCGGGGGATGGGCAATATTCCTTCCGTACCGAGGACGCGTGTCAGGCACTCGGTGTGTTCGGAGCCCCCTCCTCCAATACCACTTCCCTCCAAAGGCGGTGTGGGGAATACCGCTTACCACCCCACTGCCTCCCTACTGACGTGATGCCTACGTCATCTGTTGACGTCACCCTCGTTGCCGCCTGTCTATCCGCCATGTCATGTCCCTATCATTTTCCCACGTCAGTGCCACGTCACCCGCCATGTCACCTGACATGTCATCTTCCGTACCCCGCTAAACGACAAAATTACGTCACGCTTACGTCATGAGACAAAAGCGCACCAAAACTCGCCAAAGTAAAAAATTTGGTTAAAAATAGGTGAAAATGTTATTTTTACCCATTTGTGTTTGTTTCCTCTACGCGTCCTATGCATGCTGAGTTACGTCCAAAACAACATTTTCACTATACAGTGTGCCACCCAGCAATTTTTACTCCATAGCTTAGCCCCTCGGCTCGTATTGTCACCTGCAAATCGACCATTCTATCGTTAAAACAGGTATTTACACCAATTTACTCCCGAACCCTGTTTTTCGTTGGTTTTCTCTGTAAATTGCCCACAGAACCTAGAACTTGAAGAAAAAACATTATGTTGCTTACAAAAATACCCACCATAACTGCTGTCTTGCCAAATTTTCACCATAAATCCGCACACTGAGCTAAATTTGAGCTCGTTCGGCCTTGCAAATTCTCTGAGAAACCCCGAAAACTATCTTTTGCCAACTATTGTTGCCCATTTTTCCAAAGAATCCCACAAGTTCTGTCTCTCCTAATTTATTTCCACTGAGCTAAATACAAACCAACAAACCAATTTCACGGTGAAATTCCTGGAGAAAATCCATAGAGCTATTGTTTTGCCTGTTTTACTTACACATACCCAAAAAATTCCAATTTTAGAAGCAACATAATTGATCTATGGAAGATCCAGTAGCCTTGAATATCACTCCTCTCAATGCACCCCACAAGGAATTGGAGCATCTGCCCTTAGCTAACAAAGACTATCTAATCCAAGACTTAGTAGGCTATCAAAACCATCTGCAACCATTCTGTGAGCTCAGAAACAGTTACCTGAGCCAAAATGATGTTTATGGCATATGGGAATCAAATCTACCCATATACTACCTCCCCTCTGTCAATATTTTACCTGAGATAATTCACCTCTGCTATGAGAACTATGAGCCAACTCAAAGGGCAGTCAAAACTCCATCTGGAACTACCCTCTTTCATATAACTCCTAACTTCATAAATCAAATGCTAAACTTCAGACCAACTCAGCTCCAGTTTCCTTTTACTATGAAATTCTTGCTTGATGAAGGTCCCAAACTCTCCAGCTCAGAGATAACCCGAATTGCCCAAGTATGAGAGTAGATCGCCAGCCCAAGGAGCCACCTCCTTTTCACTATGCATCTTTCAATGAAGTGGGTAGATTACTTGTTGATATGATATCTTTTGTTCTGGGGTTCAAGACAAGTGAACATATAGATGAAACTATATTGGTTATAATGTCTATATTTACCCCAGGACAACCACCTGCTGTCAAATACAACTATGCCAAATTCATTGCCAACAAGATACATGACCAATTGTTGAATATAGATAGGGAGGGAGTCTTTAAATATTCATCCTACATCTACCATCTGTTCTTATATGATCAGCCAGATAGTTTTCAATTCCCCATTAGAAAATTGGACCCTAAAGGGGAAAAGAGGTTTGTGATTTTTTGGACCTCAATCTTTCATGAAGTCCGCCACTCTCCCTACTCTTACTGTGAGTTTATTGATATGTTTGTATATCCAGTCTCTTTTCTCCTGATGAGAACTCCTCTTAGACTGTCATATGATATGCAAAAGATATTACAGCTCTCACAAAACTATAAAATAGGTGACTGGTACTTTTACCAGAATCACACTGTTATCAGGATATATGGCTGTGAGCTGTGCCCCTACAGGCTGCCAAGATATGTGCCAATGAGACTGTTTGCCTTGGAATATTTCAGGCAATTCATCAATTCAGATTTGAATCACTTCCATAGCACAAAGAAAAAGGCTCAGTTGAAACTGAGAGACCAGTTAGGCCCCTATGTCATGAACAAAAAGGAAGGATGGAAGGATGCTGATGAAATATTGGGTCAAACACTCAGTCTAAAGAGAAGCTTTTGGTGGGTACCCTATGACCCAAACAACTTTATCAATGCAAGAAGGATAAAATATAGGCTGGCACCCTATGAATATTGCAGCATCCCTGAAATAGAACAATTTTCCAACCAAGATGAGTGGGTGGAGGGCAGACTAGTTGAACAACTCACTTAGGAAGAGAAAATGGAACAAACTATGAAAAATTTGGAAAAAACTCTTGACTTAGATTCTTTTGGGAAGGTGTCATTCAAAATACCACAGCAAACCAGGGAAGGCACATCAACTGCTACAACTTCACAACAAGCTGCCCAAGAAAGGACTACACCAACAACAGGGACAACAAAGGGCAAGGAGATAGTAGTTACAGAGCAAGAAACAATGGCAGGATAGCCAACTACCTCAAAGGAACACAGTCAAGGGCAATCCCCTTCACTACAGACAGAAGCACTAGAAGTACCAGCACTATAGACTCCTCTTCCTGAGGAAAGAAGTAAGAAAAGAGACAGAGAAGAGACCACACCTGCAAGTGGATCAATAGAACAACCAGAGGCCAAAAGACAAAGGGTAGATCCTCTACCTGAAGAGGATATTGTTGAAGAAATCAAAGAAAGCACAAGAGGAGAGAGGGCCATCAGCCAACAGACATCCACCAGCTCTTACAGGAAAGAAATGGAGAGGCAGCATGGTATGGAAGTTTCCTCCTCCAGGTCACAAACTAAGAAATGATTTGATATTAAACAAACATTCATGGAAATTAACGCCCAAAATGAGTCATTGAGAATTCAGCTTTATGATCAATTTCTCAAAATGACACCCTCCAAATAGTAAAGACTAATGGTAGCTTATGACATTAATGAGGAACAAATGGTCTTAACTCATTTTAAGCCTAAGGTTCAGCAACCACAGTCTGCAGCTGACTACATAAGGACCAATCTAGAGGTCCTTGCTAAAGATACACACCCAATGGACCAGATAGAATTGCACAAACAAACTGGGGAAATGGTCTATGCTACATTGGCAGACAAGGCAATGCTGGCCCACCAATTGAAGGAGTCACTAAGTAATACATCTGCCCAATTGGATTTGGAAAAGATATCTTCTTTAGCTAAAGACAATAGAATAAAGACTCTAGAAGAGATAATTATTGAGCTGGGACATGATCCCAAGGATGCCAAGGGCATCAAAGCACTAATAAAGAAGGAGGAAGATATTGTTGCACTTAGGAAGCAATTGAAGCTGTCTGTCACCATGCATCCACAAACAATAGAACTTGCACGAGAAAAAGGAGAAGAGGATGTAATGGATTTGCTAATGAGGATGAATCAAAGGCTAATTCAAACGGAGCAAGAGTTGGAGAAATCATTGCAAGCCAAGCAGGGAGAATCGACCTCCCAACCACCTGAAACAGCTCCAACAGTTGTCACTGCTCTCCCCATAGTCACAGAAACAATCCCTCCCACTGTGCCAACATCAACAACAGGTACATCAGCTACAAATGCTTCAGCAGCAGCAAAAACAGAGCCAGAGACCAGCATGAGGATGGAAGAAATGATGAAAGCAGTAAAAGAGCTAGAAGCCCGAATGTCAGAGCTTAAAGAGGCAAAAGAAAAACTAGCCAAACTAGAGGTGAGCTATGACAAGTAAAAAATAACAGTGGCAGAAAAGACCAGAGAGGTAAAGGCCTTAGAGAACAAGGTGAAAACATTGGAAAAGGATCTCACCTTGCATAAACCTCTAGCAGACATCAAAATGATTTTGTGGACCAAAATTGGCCAGTCTATCACTGACCAATGACAATCAATTCAAACAATCCATGAAAAAATAGAATTGATAGAAAGGGCCCAAGTCGAAATTCAAAGGGCTAGGGCATCATTGGGAAACATGCCTGAGCAGGCCAATACACTGATCCATTTTTTGAATACCCATACTAAAGAACAATTAGCAGCTTGGGAGATCACGAACAGAACATGCACCATTTTGACAGTGAAAAAGGTGCTAACAATGAGGAATTTTGTACAGACTTTGGCAAGGAAGTGCCAAGAAATGCAAATGGAGATTAATGCCTTCATAGAGAAGTTTACAGTCTTGCAACAGAAGGGTCTACCCAGTTTACTAACCAACAATCAAAGACTGTTATCACATCAACAATATACTCACAGGGTAAACACATATGTTACAAATCAGATCACAACATCATCAAGCACTTTAGAAGACACAGGACCTCCCTGCAGACAAAGTTTATATGACAAGTTGGAAAATTTGTTTTATATTGAACATGAAATAAATCATCTTTTTGAAGTCAAGCCCAACTTCTACAGGCATACTGAGGCTGATGAAACACTTGTAAAAATACAAAGACATCAGTTGCCAACATACCAATGGTGGTAGAGCATGCTGGAAATTTTACCAAGGTAATTTGGATTTTTCTTTTTATCTATAGTTGGTCAAATAACAAGACACATGGCAGATATAATAAAGATGAAAACAATAGAGGAAGGAGGTCAAGCGAGGACTGGAACGCGTTAAAGTGAAATCAATAGCAGGTGAAAGGATTGGGACAACAACACAGGAACAAAAAGTAAAGACACAGCTACCAACTGACTTCCTGCATTAAAAAGTCAAAGATATCTTATCAGTTAAAGCAGCGAGCACATCAACCATTACTCCTACATTTATTTCTGCATTTATTCCCTTGTCAGAGTAGGTGAAGGAAGTTATTGCTTCATATCTTATCCACAAGATATTTTGTAACTCTCTTTTGTATAAATACCTCCCCAAGAAATGTATTCAGGGTTGGTGATTTTCCTCTTTGGACCATGCTGTAGCTCTGAGGTTTTTAATACAAACGCTGTTGAAGTGCACTGCTGCTAGACTATCTGAATGTGGATTTGATGTTCTGGGCTTTGCTACAGAATTCCTGTGTCTTTCTATGGATCAATAAGTTATTCTAAACTGTGTTTTGTGTTTTCTGTGTTTGCAAATTTCATATATGTTTCATAATCTTAGTAACAGGGAAAAAGAATAGCCCAGAACTTGTTTAAATACACTCTGTGTTCAATCCCTATTGTTATTTATGTTTTCCTCAGAATTAGGATAAACAGGGATCCTTAGATGCTTTCGTTTCAACTAATTATTTCACTTTGAAAGTTGCCAAGGAATTCTTTACTGCTCCTTGACAATATTCATACACTTTCCCTTTGCCATCATGATGAAGGATTCTTAATTGCCCTTCATCCACTGGCTTGCATTCCATCAATTTCTAGATTTCAATATTGTTCCAAAATTGATTATCTTGCTCTGTAGTATTTCCCTTTATCAAAGAAACACACTCAATAGTCCATCTTCATAGACTCTAATTGCCCAATGGAATAAACTGTTTCAGACTTGCATCCTAGCTCTGTCTAAAATCACCATCCAAACAAACTTAAAACAAAACCCTGCACATCATAACTAGCATAAAATCCTTCAAAAACAAAGTTAAATTATAAAGAGAGAGCCTTCTCTGGATGCAGTTTGGCTAGAAGTTGCATCTAAAAGATTGCTTAGTGGTTACCTCTGCCGTATTCCCTTTTCTCACAAGTTTTGGGGAACGACCTGAGTGATAACAAAATCAAAAGAAAGAAAAAAAAGAAACACATGTAGACACCAAATATAAATGGAAACACATAAAGGGACAAAACTGTGATTTATTATTATTATTATTTAATGTAAATTGAAGCACCCAATCCTCTTTAGATTAAGGTTTGTAGGCAACAACCTACAAGAGGCTCCAACCTCTCTTTTTGACAGTCAAAAACTCACTGGAAGCACCAAATCCCTCTTCACACATCATTTAACCTATTGTTCTTTTTTAGGCCTCTACCAAAAGGAGACATCAATCCCCTGATAGATTGAGAAAACAAATATTTGTTTAATTGGATGTCCTGGTTTTTAAATGTTGTACCTTTTCTTGTCTTTGACACTATTCTTTAATCTCACTGCTACTATTTACTCTTTAACAATTTATCTTCTTTGCTCCTCTTTCTTATTCAACTATGTTTCAAGCCTTTTGCATTTGGTAGATTTAGTTTAATAGTTGAATAGTTCTCCCTCTTTTTTGTGTCTCTCTATCTAGACAATTTAAATAATAAGACCAGGTCTCTCTGAAATAAATTCAATAGTTCTTATGAGAAATCAACCAACACAACTTTCAAATTTCATTTTATATAATTTTTGCTCATTTTGTTTGTAGTCACACACAATAGGATTGAATTGGTCTGGTTTGGCTTTCATGCTTCTCATAGTCCACCCATTCATTTCAAATTATCTCCAAGGAAAAATAACTGTAGCCAATTGAAATAATGTTTCCAATAAGAATCAAAATCAACCACATTTTAGCATGGCACCAAAATCAAGACTGTAGGGAAACATGGCCAAAGGTTTGGTCATGTGTCATTGGGAGATTTTATATCACAACTAAATACTATTAGAATCAAGACTATATATTAGTGTTTAGTGCTTGTGCTTGTGCCCTTTAACATATTCTCTCAACATTGTAATCAACTTGAAATGCTATTTAAATGGTCTAAATGCCTAAAGGGCCTGTCATAAGCCCTGCATCAGTAACACATAAAAAGGTTACCCAACACAACCTTGATGCTTATCTCTATGACTTGAAGGATAGTTGGGTGATGAGAATATCTCTGTTTCTAGTTGTTGTCAACCTCGATCTTGGTCTACCACGAACCTTGGCCCTTTACATATATGCCTTCCACTAGACCTTTGAGGCAAGATGCGAAACTTCACGCCTATTATGGAGAAGTTTTTGTCTCAACCTCTGTCTGTTGGTCTTATCCCTTTTATAATTTTTTATTTCCAATTACACGGGGGATATATGACATCATACCTGTGTCACTCAGCTACCACGTGTCGTCATTATTTTCCCCACTTGGCCACCTAAAAACGCTAAATTTGCATGCCACGTGTCATTATCCTATACTGCCATATGTCATGTTGACTTCATCATGGCATGTCATCTTCCACCTATGCACCACATAATTTATATCATACAATGATATTTCACCTTGTGTCATCCACCTATACTTGTGCCTTGTAATGAGTATAGAACAAAGGGGTCCCATGACTTATGTTTATCACCTATTCCATTTGTTAAATTTAAAATTGTTGGGGTGAGATTTATACGTCAAAATTCCTTTGACATGAAAACTTCATCTCTTGCCCTTTGTCTCTATGTCTCGGGACCTTGGTATAATTCGTCAATGGGAAGAGGCCAAGACAAGATACATGCTTCTTGGTGGGACTACCACTTGTACACCTTGATCTTGTGCATTTTTAGTTGGGAAAGATGATTGTGCTTGCTGATAATTTTTCCCAAGAATGAATGGATGACCTATATTAAAATGCGGACCCCCTTTGGGTGCTCGAAAGTGAAAACGGGATGGGGTATACTATTTGTCATGTAGCAAACTTTAAACCTCTCTTGCCTTCCTCTAACCACACCAAAGGTTGTCTTGGATGTGTTGTTCATTATATTAGTGGGTGACTATGATTAAAATGAGGACCCCATTGGGTGCTTGAAGGTTAAAAAAAGGGGCAGGTCCACTATTTCGCTATATGTGAAACTAAAATCCCTTGGATCCATACACTATTGGGCCTATAATCTATGAAAATTTGACTAGCCATAAATCCTTCATCCCTTGGAGTTTTTCAAGCTTCCATATACTGTTGGAAAGGTATTTCCGAGGCTGATCTAACTTTGCACTTTGTGAGCGCATCTAAGCTAATATTACCTATATAAATTGTGCCAAATATTATGCTCCTTAAACCACATTTATCATCAATGACAAAACTGTCTAACAATCTCCTTGAAACCACCTTCAACATCAATATTATTTGACATCAATTAAAACACCTTTGACATAAATGACAACACTTTCTAAAAATCTCCCCCTTTGTACTGATGGCAACACTAAACATTGCTACCAATCATGGCAACATGGAAACACGACAACACTGCCAACAACACTTTGTTGATTTGTTCATTCTCCCCATTTGTTCATTTGAAACACCTCAATATCTCTTATTGTTTGCTTATAATCCCCCTATCAAGTACCACAAGACATATTATACCAATCATGAAATGTTTGCTCATTTCTCCAATGATTGCAATGTTTTCTTATTTTACGCCTTTGACATCAATGAAAAAGGGTTTGTTTTAATAAACTCTGATTGGGGAAATATAAAAGGCTATTGGTGATTTCTCAAAAAAATACTTGTTGTTGTTGATTGGTTGTTCAATAAAACTACTAGTTCTCTTGAAGCATGCATTAGTTGTTCTCTCTCTTGGTTGTTCATCATTGTACAAACTGATTTTCATTTGTTGTTGTTAATGTAACTGTACAAACTTTGATTCACCATGTGACTGTTTGCTGATGTTTATTCTATATGAATTTAATACACCTTTGTATAAATTTATGCTATTCATTTGATTGTTATATGTTGCTCCCCCTGTTATTTTCCTTTTCCTTTTCAATTCTTCCCTTGTGACTATACCTAACTATCTTTGGATGATTTTTTGTAGTGAAATTAATGAAGAGAAGAATAACACATACTCCTAATTTTTGTCGTAGATATGCAAAGGACTCTCTTTCCAAAGGCTTGGTGAATATATAAACTATTTGTTCTTTAGTTTATATGTATCCAACTTTATAATTTGATTACTTACCTACTGTTCGAGGAAGTGATATTTTATGGGAATATGTTTGGTCTTAGAATGAAGAATAAGATTCTTTGATATGATTCTTACACTTGTATTATCACATTTAATAGGAATTGGTTGCTTATATGTTACCTTCATGCCTTGAAAAGTTTGTTTCATCCATAGTACTTATGTGCAACAAGATACAATTGCTATGTATTTATGTTAAGTTATGGTATGTTATATGCTTATAACAGTTTACTTCTTTTTCTTATTATATTCCACAGATTAGAAATCACATGTACATAAAATAAAGTACAGATAGAACATTAAACGATCGACAGAAAACAAGCCAAGACAAGAGACACAAGATGTGGCGGCTAGCTAGGGACAAACCCCATAATGTGTGGGGAAACCCTTTGATCAAACCTTCTTTTATCTTCAATAATTCAGTAGAGAGAAATAGTACAATAAATCTGATTCATATCAGCAGTAGCGAACCCTAGATCAGCAACATCAACATTAGCGGCTTCATTATCAAACTAGGGCAGACAATATGTCACAAACCGACCGTCAGATTGACTTCATTCCACCACAAAAAGTTGCAGCTTCCAGAGGAGGTTCAGATGAAACTACAGTGTAGTTCAGATGAGGAGATCTTCTAGGCGACTCAGGTCAATCTTTACTTCTGCAGTTGCAGCTTCAGTTTCAGCAGTTTCCGGCTTCAAACTAGGGCAGTCGATATCTTGCAAACCGTTCGTCGGATTGACTTCATTTCACCACCAAAAGTTGCAGCTTTCTGAGGAGTTTCAGATGAGTTCCAAAGAGGAAATCTTCTAGGCCATGTAGGTTAATCTTTAGTTCTGCAGTTGTAGCTTTAGTTTCAGCAATTTCCGGCTTCAAACTAGGGCAGTCGATATCTTGCAAACCGTTCATCAGATTGACTTCATTCCACCACCAACAGCTGCGGCTTTCAAAGGAGGTTCAAATGAACCTACATTTTAGTTCCAAAGAGGAGATCTTCTAGGCCATGCAACTCAATCTTTAGATCTGCAGTTGCAGCTTCAGGTTCAACAACTTCTGGCTTCACATGTGTGAGAGAGACCCATTTCTGCGCAGTAGAGAAGAGACTCATTTTTGCGCAGTAGAGAGAGAGAGATGTGATGAGAAGAGTGAGTTCTAATGAGGAAAAATTCCTCTTATATTTATGCACAACGTTGGTGTTTGAATAGATGCGACTGTTGAACTTTTGAGCCTACATGAGTTGTAGGCTGGCTTGATAATAATTCCATAATCAAAATAAATTCATATATCCATGAATACTTATCGGAGTCGGATGATCTTTATATCAATCCTACACCTCTCGACAAGAGGAATCTAATAAAAATATTATCAGCCATGAATAAGATGACCCACATGAAGTTTTTCCCTGGTTGCCAATTTTAACACTCCCTCTCAACTAGGGAGAACTTCATCTGCAATCTGTCTATCGGTCGTTACTATTCATCCATCAAATGCACTACCCTGTACAGCCTGACCCTTGCCCTGCTCTGCTCTATTCTGCCTGTTCTGCTTTTTCTTGTTCTGCCCTGTACTGATCGGTACTGTTTTTCTCTCCTCTTGCATTGTTCTGTTTTGCTCTGCTTTTGTCCGAATTATGAAGAAGAAGAAATGATTGAGGATGTATCATACTGACTCAAAGTTAGTCTTAGAGTATGTACCACTAGTCCCAGATCAGTCTCAACCAACCCGAAGTCAGCGTCATAGTGAGTACAACTCTACTGGTCCTAGACCAGTATCATCCTCCATTGACTCAAAGTTAGTTTCAGAGTGTGTAACATTGGTCCCAGACCAGTCTCAGCTGACCCGAAGTCAGCTTCATAGTAAGTACCACTCCTACCACTAGTCCCAGACCAGTATCGCAGTCTCAGAGAGTGTAACACTGGTCCCAGACCAGTCTCAACCGAACCAAAGTCAGCGTCATAGTATGTACCACTCTCACTAGTCCCAGACTAGTACTGCACTAACACAAAGTAAGTCTCGAAGTATGTACCACTGGTCCCAGACCAGTCTCAACCAACCTAAAGTCAGCGTCATAGTATGGTACAACTCCTACCACTGGTCCCAGACCAGTATCATTGATCCCAGATCAATGGAGGTCATCCTAGCATAGGGAGTATGGTAGA